>JAJOZX010000349.1:555000-637500 GCA_023014485.1 Bathynomus jamesi
ATATATATATATATATATATATTATTTATTTTTTTTTTATTTATTTTTTTTTTTTTTTTTTTTTTCTGTAACCTATATATAGGCTGTAACCCTTTTATGTACTTCAGTGTTCCTGAGGATGTCATTAGACGAAAGCGCTTGAGCACCATTTTGTGTTTCCTTTCCTTTGTGGTTTTATTCATCATAAATATTTTTCACGTGTACTTTCGTGAAATAATTTTCACATATATATATATATATATATATATATATATATAAAAGGACCTAAATTAATATGAACAATTGCACCCTTCACCGAGAAGCAGGAATCGGAGCCATTAATTTTGCTTCTGAAGATATAGAAAAGAAGATATATATATATATGTGTATACATTCGTAATACTCAATATGTACAAAAATGATGTTATATATGGGAGAATAATTTTCGTTATATTTAACAAACTATTAATATTTGGTATGTTCTTCTTTTATACATACACACCTTCGATTGTACCAAGCATGCTTTCCACCACAGTTTTGCCAAATTTCAGTCAGTTGGTTCATTAACTGATCTTCAGTTGTAATTCTGATTTCTGATAACTTTATTTTGGCAATTCTCCAAAAATGTTCAATGGAGTTGAGGTGTGTGTGTGCTGTTTTCTGACCACTCTAAAACCGTTATTTCATTGTCAGAGAAGAATTTATTAACAATATTTGCTGCATGACAAGATGCTCATCGCGCGTGAAGATTCCAATATTACGAGTATTTAGAAATCAATGGCGCATTTGTGGCACCAGGTCGGTCTTCAAAACGCCTACAGTATATACTGTATGTGGCATTGTTCATTGTGCCACCACGGCTGTGCATGTTTCCAGTGCCAAAATAAGAGATTACTGAACAAAACATTACGTTTGTTGCCTGCTTCAGTCTGTGGTATAGTAAAACAGGCTCATTAGGTGGTTTTCATACGAGTCTTTGTCTTCTTTCTTGGCACTCAAATATTGATTCATCACTGAATGCAACCCGCAGAATTGATGGTCATGTTAATTGTCCGCATATTCAAGGTGTATCTTTATATTTGGTTTCATAACAAGTTCTGAGCTTTTCCAATTTTTTAGGCTCATACTGGAGAGAAAACTCTCATCCTTGTTTCTTCACATACGGTGTAAGTTTCTGTTCCATTTTCGCTCTGACTGAGGACATCCTATTGCCTCAAGTCGTCTCCTCACCGTGCTCGTGTTGATAGTTACGGCTGACTCTTCCAAGTTGGACCTACGTTGCCCAAATGTTTTACCTGGAAATCTGTCAGTAGTGAAGGAGCAACATCTTCAGAAAAACAAGAAAAACAAAAATAAGGATTCTGCGAAAGCAGCACGAAACTCGAAAACAAGCTGAGCCCACCCAAGACGCTAAATGAATTCAAGGTCACTTCTCTTCCTAAAAGCGGTAAAAATAATTTCCTCAAAGCAAAAAATAAATTAAATTAAAAAAGTAAAAAAAAATAATAATAAAAAAATAAATAAAAACGGAGATCCTACAAGAACACAAAACCGTCTCGCCCTTTTCGTAAAGTAAAGGCTTCAGTGTCGCGCGTAAAATGAAAATTATTTTCGACTCAATCTTCCTAAAAACAAGGGATTCTGTGAAAGGAGCAGCAAGTTCAGAAACTGGTTGGTGAAGACGCGCAATGTAACACCACAAAATAAATATATAGGAAGGTAAATAAAAGAGCAAAATGAAAAATATATATTTCTTTTTTAAGTAATGTACTGTTAAGTAATAAACCATGTTTGTGAATACCAAATCTAGGCACTTGTTTTTTCTTGTGTTAACATAAATTCATCAACTAGAGCTAATAGCATTTTTACCTGCTCCTGGTCTTCCCGTGTGCCCCCCTTGTCCTGGTGCATACATATATTTTTCCTATCCTTTTATATTTCATGAATGGAAAATTAAAATCACGATAGAGAAAAATATTTGGGGTTGGAGAGTGTAGGGCTTTTATCCAATTTCTTACCTTTGTAATGGAATCTGAAAATTTTGAGGTTGGCGTGTTTGGGGGTCTGTACATTACAATTATTACCATATTTAATTTTTCAACTTTTGCTGCTTCACATTCTACGTAGCTGTTTGAGGTACTTATAGTCATTTCTGCCATATGCCTTTCGCGTGTGTAAATAGCACATCCTCCTTTACGTCTCACTGTTCTGTCGGCTCGGAGTATGTTATAGTTGTCAATTTGTATTTCTTTTTTGTCGACACAGAACTCACAGTTTTCACAATTCGCCTGGCAGTCCTTTAGATGAGTTTCCTTGAGGCATGCAAAGTCTGCTCCGGCTTCTTGCATGAGTCCTTTCAAGTATAAAAAAATTGTCCTTGGAATGATTTGATTTAAGGCCCTGAATGTTGGCCAGGATTATTTTTTTATTTTTTCTCTACCGTTTTCGCATACAGGTGGTTCCGATTCGTTTTCTAATGGTGGTGCCGGTTTCGTTGCCTTGTGGTCCTCCGAGAATTTGCCTCTTTTTACCTTTGTCGGTACCTGTTGTCCCGATAACGCATGAAGTGTCTTTATGCGTGCCTTCTGTCCTGCTCTCGGATTCCTATATTTGTCACCTGACTTTGTATTTGCTGGATTGTATTTAGCAGCTGAATTGTGTTGGCTAGGTCTAAAAAATTGGTACCCTTCTTTGATGTTCGTTTTTTCCTGTTCACCCGTTGCGTTCCTTTGAGGGTGGTGGTAACGGCATTTTTGTCCGTATTTGCACCTCCCATATCTTGCATTGGTGTTGCAGAAAGTAAGATGGTGGAACTTGCACTTCTTTTTAAATTTGCAATATCCACTTGTGTAATGTGTGTTACATAATGTGGGATGTGCATAGATGCCTTGCCCATCCCAATATCCGCAGTTCCCTTTTGCGTAGTATTTACATACGGTATTTTCTACGCTTCTGCTTTTTGTTAACTTATTATTTTCAATGTTCTTAATTTTGGTATTATCATTATTTTTCTTTGGCTGTTTATTTCCTACGTTTTTAGTTATTATCTTTTTATCATTTCGCTCGTTGGACAGTTTTACTACCTCGCAACTTTTACTTATCTCTTTTCTTTCATCTATGTCTTTATTTCGTATTATATTGTTTATATTGTTATTCGTTATTATATTGTTATTCGTTATTTCCTCCTCTCTCTCATCCACGCGAATTTTCATTGGGACATTTCCAGACTCTTGCTTCCCCATTATTTCATCATTTCATCCTTTTTTGTAACACTCGAGTTTGCTTTCTCCATTTCTTTAAATACCGCGGAGTTTACAGTCTGTGTACATGCGATATATATATATATATATATATATATATATATATATATATATATATATATATATATATATATATTGTATAAACGATTTGTTAAAGTCCGTAATTATGCCAACGTTATAATATCGGTTTTAGGTGGGCTAGATTAGGTTTATATATAATTTTCTACTTTTATGGCTAGGTTAAGTTAGGTTCAATTTTCTATTTTCTTTTCTTTTTTGGGGAATGCACCCCTTTCACCTTTATCAACTTTTATCATACCCCATCCCCCTTTGAGATTTTGCTCTTCTCCCCTTACTCTTTTATTTCCCGTCTTCCTCACCCTTCACCCCATTTGTAACGTTGCACACACACACACACACACTTTGCAATGTTGCACACACACCCTCACACCCTTTGTCATATTGCACACACCTCATCCCTTTGTAATGTTGCATTACAATTGCACTCTACATTTTTGCGGCTAACATACTACTTTTGGCAATTGTAAGAAAAATTGGGAAGACGGATCTATTAATTACGTTTACTTGCAATCCAAGTTGAACTGAAATCACTGAAAGCATTGAAGCTTATCAAAAACCAGAACATAGGCCAGATTTTGTTGCAAGAGTTTTCCACGAACTAAAAGAGCTGCTTCATGATTTAATACTAAAACACATACTCGGGAAGCCTAGTATGTATTTTTGTATGGAGTTCACGCACCTTCAAATTTCAGCTGGCGGAATCCACCAAACAATAACAGGATGAAGTTTCCCCACATGCCCCACACTACCCCTACACCTTTCATACACACCCAACACCCCTCCCACGCCCCAACACCCCTCCCACGCCCCAACATCCCTCCCACACCCCACACCCACTCCCCGCCAAAAAATGACGGATTGGAGTTTCCCACATGCCCCACATCATCCCTCACACCTTCCACACCACTCCCACGCACGCCACCAGTGGCGTAACTAGGGTGGGGCAGGTGGGGCGCGTGCCCTGGGCGCCAAATTTGGGGGGGCGCCATTTTTATGATTTAAAAAAAAAATTTAAGAGTAAAAACATGCTCTTTTGGAAATGTACTGGTACCATATCTCTAGCCATCGAATTTCCATGAATTTTAGATTTTTAACTTCATTTAACTTTATTAATTCATTCTATTTTTATTAGAATTTTATTATGAATTATTAATTTATTTTATTTTTTTGTTTCTTTCTCTAGAAAATTTTACCATGAAGCGAACATTGCCGATACCGAAAAGTCCGAAAAAGAAGCTGAGTGGAGCAGAAGGCAGGAAGGCTTAGCACCCATGAAAATGCAAAAAATCATCGATACTGCTTCACCCAATGGAAGGAAATGGAAAGAAATCTTTTAGAAAACAGAGGAATCATTGACGTAGAGCTTCAAGCTCAAATTGCAACAGAAAAACAAAAATGGCGAGATGTTCTCCACAGAATTCTCCATTGCATAAAATTTTTAGCAACTCAGAACCTTGCATTGCGTGGTCACAAGGAGTCCCTAAGACAGGAAGAGGAAAGCAATATTAGAAATTTTCTTGGTTATTAAAATTGTTGGCAAGGTTTGATCCTGTCATGAAAGAACATCTCAGTATTGTGGAAAAGCACCCTGGAAGAACATCATATTTATCTCCGTTAGTGCAGAATGAATTTATTCAGCTGATGGCTTCTACTGTTCGCCAGAAATTGTTACAGAGCATTCATAAGGCCAAATATTTTGGCCTCATGTTTGATTCTACTCCAGATCAAGCACATCGAGAGCAAATGGCAGAAACAGTTCGTTATGTTGATATTGATTTTCAGGAGAAAACAATTTTTATAAAAGAGTCTTTTCTTGGATTTATCCAATTAAAACGAAAGGATGCTGAAAACATTGTGGAAGTGATTTTGGAACAACTGGAAAAAGACAAAATGCCGTTAGAAGACTGTCGATCTCAATGCTATGACAATGCTGCAGTTATGGCTGGTTATAAAAGTGGTGTTCAACAGAGGATTATTGAAAAAAATAGCAAAGCTATTTTTGTAAACTGCGATAATCATTCTCTCAATTTGGTTGGAGTGCGTGCTGCTAACAATGATGCAGTGATGGTGACTTTTTTTGGCGCAATTCAGTCGCTTTATTCATTCTTTTCACGTTCAACTCTCCGTTGGCAAAAGCTGAAAGATGACATACCAATAGTTGTCAAATCTGAATCTGAAACTCGATGGAGTTCCAGAACAGAGGCTGTGAAGCCTGTTCATGAATACTTTGATATTATAGTGGAACTCTTGCAAAGCATGGTTGATGATCAAAATGAAACTGCTGATATAAGAGGTGATGCAAGGCAGGTGCTGAATCAAATTTTGACTTTTCATTTCTTGGCTTTGCTTGGATTTTGGAACAAAATTCTTGTTTGGATTGATCGTGTTCAAAAACGACTCCAAGATCATACCATGAACTTTCATGATGCTGCTTATGATTTAAAAGCCCTTCAAGATTATTTTTTAAGCAGTCGAGAATCATTGGCCAGTGAATCACTTGAAGCAGGGTTGAAACTGTGTGATGAATGGGATATTCAAGTAGAAAGACGCCCCAGAAAGAAGAAACAAATGCCTGGTGAAAAAGCTAAGGATGTAGGGTTAACTGCGAAAGAAGAAATGATGAGAATAATGAAAGAAACTATCGATCGTCTCCATAATGAAATGGAAGAAAGATTTGTCCGTCTCCATGACTTGGATTAAAAATTTGGATTTCTTTTAGATGCTAGAGGATTATTGTTTGACTCAAATGAAAGCAACAGTAGTCATGACGTAAATATCTTAAAGAAAAGTTGTCTCAACCTTGGACAGTTTTATAGCAATGATATTGACGGCTTTGAGCTTTATGAAGAAATCCTGGATTGTAAGATGCTTCTGAAAAGTCGCCCAAATGTTCAGATTTCTAAAGCTGAGGAACTCCTCAAGTTTATTGTTCAGTATGGAGATGAAAATGTTTTTCCAAATTTGAGAGTAGCTATTCAGATAATGCTCACTATTGCAATTTAATTTGCCAGCTGTGAGCGATCTTTCAGCAAGTTAACATTGATCTTATCATATTTGAGAGCTTCAATGGGCCAAGAAAGACTTTCTGCTTTAGCCTTGCTCAGCATTGAACGTGAGGAAACTAAAATAAAATTTTTTGATGACATTATTGATAAGTTTGCATCAGCAAAAGTAAGAAAAATACATGTTTAGTGTGAAGTTCCAAATTATTCATTAAAAGAGCCAAAAATAATAGGTGCAAACAAGGCATTTCTTTTAAAGTACCATATAATTGGAATGATTTTTGTCAGTATCTAATATTCTAATTGCTAATTCTGATCGGTAATTCAGTAAAATTCAAGAAAACATCAAAGTGTATTCTCATGAAAAGTTATGCCTCTCCTTGTACATATATTAATTGTTTCTGTTGTAATTCGGCAAATAATTAACCATACTTTGGTTCTATAAAATTAAATTGTATTAATAGAAATTTAATATCAACCTTAATAGTAAATATACGCGGTTATGTATATGGATAGAAAAAACATTAAAGTATAAACTGTAAAAATAATTTTTATGAATTGTATTTTCATTTCATTTCAATTTATTTTTACATATTTTTGTACAGTTTTATATGTATATAACTGTTTTTCATTTTCATTTGTCATAAAATAAACTTCTTCTTAAAAGTAAATTTTGTTAGCGGTATTATTACGAGTAACCAGTTTGAGTACCATTATAAGAATTCAGCCAGAATTTTAAAGAACACTGGTTTTAAGGGCGCCATTTATTGATTTGCCCTGGGCGCGATCAACCCTAGTTACGCCTCTGCACGCCACAGACTCCCACACACCATCCCCGCCAAAAAATGACGGGTTGAGTTTTCCACATGCCCCACACCACCTCTACACCATCCTTCGCCTAAAGAGACCAAAAGGACCATTTTTTCTTCTGTGAACTTTTTTTCGTTAAAAAGTTGCGCATGCGTGTACGCGTGTGCGAACGAAAAAAAATAATTTCCCTTAGGATTCTCCCACAACAGAGACATTTCTAACAGTGTGTAGTGACAAATACAAAGGTTTCAAGTCTTACGTACAGCATTAACATAATTCCGTAGCTAATTAATTTCCCGTTGCCTGCTTGAAAGAAAGAGCACGTGGGTAGAAAAGATTTGTTTTAACGGTTTCAGCGTCCCCGGAAACCTATAAATTCGCTGCATAAAAGTGCCTCGCTCTCCATTCTTCTCGGGACCTTGGCACTTTCAACTTCAGAGTCTCTTTCTCTCCCGACGACGTTTTCCACTCATCCATTCACTGGTATTTCCTCTCCTCACCTGATGCCCAGAAGAGATCCACACATTCCCGTAAGGACTCTTAAAACCAGAGGCAGGTAACAAAGTAAGCAACCCCTTTCCTACAAGCTTTCTCTGTTTCTCTCTCCATCATCCTCCAGCTGATCGATAGGTTTCACCGTCATAATTAGCCCACTTTCATCACCGGCACAAGGCCTATAGTTTCCCACCATCAGAAACCGACAGGCCTACTGAGCATCGACGTGATTTCCTCTGCAAGCGATCCCACGCCTACAAACTAACGGCTTCCAGGATTTCAACTTTCATTTCAAACTGCAAGTTTGTCTCATCATCTCAACAACCTACACAATCTACTCCACCATATTTGATAAACTTTTGAATAGGTCCAATCATCTTGGCCTACAGTGTATTGTGTAGTTTTGGGCGCTCGTGTAATAGCCTATGAACTAGTGACCGATGCCTATGCGAAATTAGGGTATATAAGAGTGACTCATTAGGGTGTGTCAATTTTAGGGAGCAAAGTGAAATCTTTAGATTTTCAAAGACTACTAGTGACCAAATGATGCATTTTTATGTGCTAAATCGAAATTTGACCACTCCTAGCTACTTATATTTGAAGTTGAAGTCTACAAAAAATCAGCAATTTTTGCAAGTATTTTTTTTATTTTACATAACTACATTTTACATACATTACATACAATTAAAGACATTTTGATTGTATTTCAATATTAAAACTTAGAAATATAGATAGGTTTCTTGAACTTTGCCAAGGGTGCCATGTCTGCCTTGCTCTTGTTCGTGGACATGAGCTCCCACCTGGCCGCTGATGTACGCCTCCCTCCTCTCTTGTGAGTAAACATGTTGTGCTGCTTCAGTTGTCATCCTTACACACCTCTCTACTGACTGTGTGTGTGAGGGCCATGCAGGAACTTCCATTGGTCTGTCCAGAAACTCCTTGATTGCAGCAGTGGTGAGGGAACAGGTCAGAGGAGGGTCAGTCACGCCAAAGTTCCAGTCAATAAGCTCCGAGAGTTTGGTGGCATCTGGGTTGATGTCAGGAGTCTTCCTGGGTCTGACACTGCAGTCTCCTCCCTGTGTGTCCTCATCTCCTTCACCTCTGATTTTCAGTATCCTTTTCACTGCCTCCCTCCTCTCCTCTTCCACCTCACTGCACAGCATGGCCTGGAGCACAGCCTCAGAGTGTGCATACCAGGCTGATCTCTTCACTGCAGGCATCACTATTCCTATCACCTCCTTCTTCTGACTTCTGAGCAGCTCCAGCTGGTACAGTACATGCCTGGGACCCTCCACCCAGTTGTGATTTAACTTGATGTTGAACCAGTTTGGCATGTAGACTCCCACTATGAATTCCACAATTATCCTCAGATTCTTCAGGTTCCTACCCTTCAGCCCATGTTTGGAAATCCACAATCTGCAGAACCTTAGAGCCGTGGTGACCCACCTACTGTAACAGACTGGCCCAATCTCCAGGAGAGCTAGACTCTGAGGTACCTCTCCCGATCTGATGGCAGTGATGATTCTGTAGCCATATGATTGGTCTGTGCTGAGGTCCTTGACTACCTCCTGACTGAGATGGGGTAGAGGAGGACCAACAGTGATCCTCATGAAGTTTGGGTTGATCTCCAGCTCAGTGGCAGTGTCTAACATCTTCCCTAGAGGCCCAGACCACTTGTTATTGCTCAATGTCTTGCCATCCAGTGCAATCACCAGATGTCTGAGACTCAGCTCCCCAGTGTGCAAGTCACAGACAATCCACACCAACTTCCTGCTAAGCTTGGCCTCCACATAATGCATTACTCCTCCCTCCCAGCCAGTATTCACATTAGTACTGTCACTTCCTATGGCCAAAAGGGTCCGGTCTGCTCCTCTCTCTCTTAGCCAGTTCACCAGATGATCAGCAATGACCTCAGCATGACTTCTCTCTTCTGCAGCTTCCTCTGGTACAAAATGCCACAAATATTTCCTACCTGGTTCATTGCACACTGTGTAGTGTTCTTCCTTAATGAGGCCTCAGCTTCCATCATCACTTTGGTGTCATCTCTTTTCCCATTAAAGAAGATACAGATGATGCCATTTTCCCTAATCTCTTCATCAAACTTCTTGACCAGCTCCTTAGTCAGTCTCTCCTGAGCCCTCCTCACCATGTTGTGGTCAATCACCAGTGCTGTGTCAAACTCTGTGATAAGACCAGCATCAATCCAGGCAGCAGTGGCAATCTCTGCAGTTTCTCTCAGCCCAGTGTGATGTCTCAAGCTAGCCAGAGCTATGTTGGTGATATCTTCAGTGTTGTATTTCTTCTTCTTAACCACAGGCAAGGAAGAAGTTGTTGCAGCCTCTGGTATGAAGTCTTCGTCCTCTTCTCTCCTCCCTGCCTCCTCCAGTATATCTCCAGTCTCCTCCAACTCCATCTCCAGCAGTGACTCCTCCCTCAACTCCTCTTCTTTCTTGGCTGACTCCTCTGCCTTCCTCCTCCTCTTCTCCTCGGCCTTCCTTCTCTGCTCCTGTCTCTGCAACACTGCTTCCTGTCTCCTGGTCTTAGGGTGATCAGCTAGACCCATCTGGTGTGCCCACCACACTTCCCACCTTTTCTCTCTGACCTTTAATGAAGGCAAGCTCCTGCACTGGTATCTTCTGCTCGCTCCTGCAGCTGCAGTCAATGTGAACATCACTGTTGCAGACAGGGTTGCACCCAAGCTCACTGCAGCTCCTGATCACACAGTGACAGGTCAGGATGTCCACCAATTTGTTCAGTTTCATCATGAACCTATCTTTGACCTCTAGCTTCACATTGCCAATGGACACCTTCACTGCCTCATCCCACAGTGCCTTCACTTTAGCCCTAATCCTGACCTCAGTGTTGATTACAGGTCCTGTGAATAGAGGCGTTGGCCTTTCTCCACTGAGCCAGTAGCCCTGGAACCAGGGCCGGATTAACCATTAAGCAAAATAAGCCCGTGCTTAGGGCATCAAGGGAAGGGGGGCACCACAGAAATTTTCCATTGTCGGATTTACCATGGATTTATTATACTATTATAATCGCGGCTTATAGCCTATAAGCTGTTGAAAACTGAATTATATATATTCATATATAGTATTTATTTTTTTTCATTGTTTGAATTTGTAGTGAACAACAACCCTTTTGAGAGAATAAATATATTTCGTTGTAATCACACACTTTACGCTTTGCGTTATTATTTTGTTTATATCAAATCTTTGAGCGCCATATTAAAAATACATATAGATTAAATATTTTCGTGTGCTATCGGAAGTTATTCTGAACGTGTGATTTGTGCATATAATATTAAATATATATTTTACATAATCATTTGGTATTGTTTTACAGAAAGATTTAGGTTTATAGAATTGTAATACGTATAAATTAATATTAAAATAAAAGAAACTATAAACTCTCTATATTGCTGTTGTATCAAGTGATGTTTATCACGGCCATTATAATAATAAGATATACTGACCTAAGTTAATTAGCGTTGAAGAAGTTTATCTGTTGCTCTCTCTTCTTCTCTCGGATAAGTCTATGAAGTGTACTTTATTTGTATATATAACAATATTTTATCATACACGTATCTTTATTTTATAACTTATTTATCTATTGTCATAACAGTATAAAAGAATTTAGATTGTAATAACCAGAGTGAATAATTTGTAATGTATATATAACATCAAACGTAGTTAGGACAATTTATGCCCTAAGCAAATGTTCATATTTCCTATAATTAAATATTGTGTTTTAAATAAATAAATAAATGTAAATATAAAATGTGGCTCGTTAATAGTGAAATGTTAATATTGATATTTTTATAGATTGCGTATTATTAATTCTAATATACAAATAAAATATTCTTTTTATTTCTGTATTTTACAGACCCCAAGAACCAAGATGAAACGTGTTCAGTTAAGTGGTGCACAAAAGCGAAAACTATCAAAAGAGAAACAAGAGAAGACTTTGGATTTAGAGTCCAAGACTGCAAAGCTGACTGATTTCTTCACACAAGTTCCACGACCACAACGTCAACATGATATACCGATTCTGAATCAAAACCAATCTCCGTCATCAGAAGTGGACACAAATACCACTTTGATCACTTCAAAATCAAAATATGATGACGTTGGAATCACCGAGGTGTCACAAGCAGGTTCATCTACCACATGTCTCACTACTGATCTCACTTTGCCTGTAAATTCTCTTGATACCTCTACTGCAAATGTTGATTCAAGTTGCTTTACAAGACATTCTGGGGTTGAAATAATTGCTGAAAATGAAAGTTTAGTGGACCATGGTGATGGTGGTGAAATGAATCAGTCTGCAGAAGATGAAGTAAATATAGCAAAAGATCCAGGGTTGTGGCTTGATTTCTCTGCTGATGATGTGGCTTATTGGATTGCTTGTGGACCCAGTGACTGTCAACACCACAATGGGCCATTTGACAAGTCTTACCGGCATTTCAGTAGTGGCAAACCAGCAAGATACTGTTCACAAAAACTTTTCGTTGGGACAAAAGCCAATGGTGAGAAATACAAGAGAGAGTGGTTATTGTATTCACCATCAACAGGATCAGTTTACTGTTATGTTTGTAAACTGTTTGCTCTTAAAAATGTCTCACATTTTGTTATAAGAGAAGGGTTCAGTGACTGGCGAAATACTATTGTAATTGATCATCATGAAAAAAGCACTACTCACCGAGACTCTATGCTAACATACTTAACTCGCAGACAAGGTGCGGGGTTGGGACAACAGTTGGAAAAACAAATTCAGGAAGAGTGTGATTACTGGGAACATGTCTTGAGGCGTGTCATAGCTGTTATTTGTACGTTAGCTGAACGTGGCTTGTCTTTTCGAGGAACAGAAGAAAGATTTGGATCATTGCAGAATGGGAATTTTTTAGGGCTGCTTGAGCTCATAAGCCGGTTTGATCCATTTTTAGCAGGTCACATTTTGAAATATGGAAATTCTGGCAAAGGAAATCCTTCTTACCTGTCCAAAACCACCTGTGAGGAACTCATTCAACTAATGGCTCAAAAGGTCCACGCACTCATTGTTGACGAAGTAAAATCTTCTGGTTATTTTAGTTTGTCAGTTGATTCAACACCAGATCTATCACATATCGATCAGTTAAGTGTTGTACTTAGGTACTTAAAAGATGGACAGCCTATTGAACGCTTTTTAACCTTTCTGAAAATGAAAAGCCATACTGGTGAGGAAATGGCAAATCAGGTGTTGCAGTACTTACGTGAAGTTTGTAAGCTAAACTTTTCAAAATGTAGGGGTCAATCTTACGACAACGCTGCCAACATGTCTGGGCGTTATAAGGGGATGCAGCAAAAAATTTTAGAAACAAACAAGTTTGCTATATATGTGCCCTGTGCAGCCCATTCACTAAATCTGGTAGGCCGAAGTGCTGTTGACTGCTGTCAAGAGGCGGTTAATTTCTTCTCTACAGTGCAGTTGCTCTATACCTTTTTTTTAGCCTCAACCAGCAGGTGGGAAATTCTTAAAGGTTGTATTGGAAATGAAAGTGTCTTAAAATCCCTCTCTGATACCAGATGGGAGGCACATGCTATGGCAACAGCAGCAATTTTGAAATCTTTCCTTAAAATTTTAGAAGCGTTAGAATGTATAGCTGAAGACCAGTCACAAAAGGGAGACACTAGAAGAGAAGCAAATAATATTGCAAATAAGATGCAAGAGCTAGAATTCGTTTTTATGTTGAATTTTTGGGATGAGATTTTGCAAAATTTCATAGAGTAAGCAAAGTTCTACAGAATAAGGATGTGAACTTAAAAACATGTGCAGATCTGTATGGATCATTAGCTGACCAACTGTGCACTTCACGAGATGAATTTGAAAGATATGAAGCAGCTACAAAGGAAATGCTACCAGATGTTGATTACAAGGCAGCTCAAACTCGCAAACGTATCAGAAAGAAGGTACCCAATGACGGAGATGCACCAGAAGTATATCTGAATGCCAGAGATAAATTTCTTATCACCACCTTTTACACAATTGTTGACAAACTTGAAACTGAGATGAGAAGAAGAGGAGATATATACAAAGAAATAGCAGAGAGATTTTCTTTTCTAAGTGATGTGCCACATAATGTCACCACTTCATCATCTACTGAAATTGAAAGGTATTCTCAGGGTTGTAAAAAGATGATTGATGCTTACCCAGAGGACTTGAACACTAATTTCTCTGCTGAGCTTCAGCAGTTTCACTCATATGTGTGCCATAAATTCAGTGCAAAAAAAAATGTAAAAAAAGATTCAGTCATGCTGAACTTTATAAAATAATTGTAGAAGACAATATTGAGTGTGCCTTCCCAAATGTAGAAATTGCCTTTCGTATATTTTGAACATTAATGGTCACAAATTGCTCAGCTGAGCGTTCATTTTCTCAGTTGAAGTATATTAAAAATACCAACAGAACAACTATGCAACAAGGCAGGCTGGATGCCTTATCTCTACTAAGTATAGAAGCAGATGTGTTACGTAAGATTAGTTTTGAGGATCTGATCAAAGACTTTGCAATTAAAAAAAGTAGGAGAAAACTTTTCAAATATAAATGAAGTGGAAGTATACAAAAATAAACATTATTTTCCATCTTACTGTAAGTTTTGTTTCATTTCAAAAAATAAAATTTTATTTTATGGTTTATTTTTGTTTATATTTTGAATTACATATATATGGGGCACCAAAATCTTTTAAGTGCTTAGGGCCTCTAAAGGTCTTAATCCGGCCCTGCCTGGAACAATGCCGTTGTTAATCAGGTCATTAACTGGGTAATTCCTCCTGTTTTCCTCACTCATCTCTCTCCTCAACAAACCATACCTCAGCAGATCTCTGGCTGTGGGCAGCTCAGCAGGGGGAAGTTCCCTCCCAGTTCCCACCAAATGACTTAGGTGACAACTTGATTTGCTTCGAGTTCTGATTTCTTTCTGACTCATCCTGTGGACCTGTGAACAAAAGAAATGTCATTGAAATTTGGATAGGCCTACTGATTATGATTACATAAAATTAAGTTAATTGAAATTCTTAATATCTTCCTATAAACTCAGATAAAAGGTTGTGTTGTTATAGATACAAGACTTAATTATTCAAAGTAATGACAATTTCATATATCTATCATATCAAAATATACAGAAAGTTTGGGTCACACATAACATTTCGAATAATTTGAATTACACAATATTTGCATTACGAAGTAATCAAAATTTTCAAAAAGGAGGGAAAACACATCCATTCACAAACAAAACTCCAGCATTTGTGACTATGTGAAACTTAGAAACCATACTCCACACCAAAAATAACCAAAGTTGACCACACATATCAATGGCACATTGATATACGATGCTACAGTCATATTTAGGTTATATTTCAAACCTTTATGGTCAAATATAAGTAGGTAAACAACACTAAAGATATTTCTAAGTTTGCTAGATAATATGACACATCATTTGAGCATTAGTAGTTGTTGAATTGTTGACTTTACTAAAATTGACACACCCTAATATCCTAGGCAACAATTTTGTTTCAAAAAACTCCATAAATAAATTGGCCAAAGTGGCGGAGCGGGGATTGCCCATTAGGGCATATCATACTCTGGGTTCAGGGTTGAAATTTTGGAAAAACAAAGTGGCTAATATGTATTCCTATGTAAAAATTAATTCTAAGATGGGTTTATTATTTGCAACTTTTCCGAAAAATCTAATTTTTATGGTCAAAATCGCGATTTTCTGATTTGAAGGCTCCCTAACACAGCCTCAGGGCACCCAAACCAAAGCGCGCAGCTGTTCTGCATATGATTTAGTCTAAAAACTGCTTTTCTGACCTCATCCTTGCTTTCTTGCGTGTTTCAACACCTCTGGGTGCTGAAAAAATGTTTAGATTTCACGTAAAACTTAAGAATTTTAAGTTTTTCTTCAAAGAATAGGCGCTGCTCACCAGCTCTACTCTGATCGAGTAGCGGGAGACTTGCCACCTCCACGTGTAGGTTTACACGCCTGTTCTTCCTGGATCCCTGAAAAGCGTGGCCTCATAAGATCTTATATTATGATCTTATGAGGACTTTCAGCTCTTATGAGCATTAACGATGTCTTCAGCCTCTTCATCAGCCACTCGAACCTGAAAAGCTCTTAAGTATGTCCGCTTCGATCTGAACACTGGGAGCATTTCTCGATGGTCTATCCTGGCTCTCACCCACCCATATCTCCTCTCGTGACCGTACAAGCTTGGGAAGCAGTTGAGACTTCCTGTACAGCTCTCTCGCAGGATTGAGTATGAACAAAGAAAGCGTCCACTTTGAGTGGAGTTTTCCTGAGATCCTCGAGCTCAGTCAAGGTCATCTTGCAGGTGAAAATAGGCTCGTAAATATTCTCTGATTCCCAGTTGATGAGATCCTCAGGTGAAGTGGCTTGCAGATTGACTTTGGGATTTTTATGGGGCCTCACTGTCGTATCACCAAAGTCTCTTCCTTCTCTGATCTTCTCTATCTGGCTCACAGCAAAAGCTCTCTGATGTTCATCCTCACTGCACAGGAATGAAGCCAGGATGTTCTCAGGATGTGCGTGGTAAGCTCCTCTTATCACTGCAGCAGAGATGATGTTCCTGACCTCGGTAGTCTGGTTCCTCAGCAGCCTCAGGCTTGAAAAAACGTGTGCAGGACCAAATTTGAGGTGGTGCTTCACTTTGATGTCGTAGTACATTTTGAAGTAGAAGTTAAGGCAGAACTTCACGAGGACCTCGAGCCTCCTCAACACCTCCTCCTTCAGTCCGTGCTCCCTCATCCACAACAGCAAGATGGCCTGTGCAGTAGTGAGCCACCTGGATTGGTTCAGAGGTCCGCACTTGAGACCAACCAACTGTGGACTGAGACTTCCAGACTTGATGGCTTTGATCAGAAGATAGCAGTTGTGCTGGTCTGTTGAGAGAGATTTGACTAGCTCTGCTGGCAGCTCTATGATATCTTCAGTTCCTTCCACTGGTTTGAAGTTGAAGTTGACCTCAAGTTCATTCACTTTCTCAAGAAGTTTTCCAATAGGCCACTGAAGCCTGACCGGGGAGTTACAGGGCCGTCCAGCTTGATGATTAAGTGCCTCAGGGGGAGCTCGTTCGCATGGAGCTGACAGATCATCCAGTGGCATTTGCGACCCAGCATCGTCTCCAATAGGGCTATGGCGCCTCCAGACCACCCCGTGTTGGTGTTGGTAGAGTCTCCTCCAATCATTACAAGGCTCTCGTCAGCTCCGTGATCCAGAAGCCACTCATGCAGGCCCTGAGCGATCTTATGAGCAGGCTTTTCTCCTTCCTTAGGTTCCTCGGGAGTGGAAGAGGTACTTTCCTTGAGGCTCCCACGTGATAGTGTAATGCTCCTTGAACACTTTGCCAGGATGAAACCTCCCTGTCACTTCGTCATATTTCAACACCTTTGTGTTCCTATCCTGCTTGCCATCAAAGAATATCCCAGAGATCTTCTCTTCTGACCTCTGCGTGAGAGCTTCAACTGATGAGGCCATTACTTCCTCCTTGGCCCTCCAGACTTTCATGCCATCTATGGCCAAGTAAGCCTTGTCTTTGGAAAGATGACCGGCCTTGATGAGGTCGTTCAGGAAGCCAGTGGCAACTGCAGCTGCCGAAACATTTGCCACCCTGTACCTCAAAGCTGCTGAAGCTGTCCCTTGGATCTTCATGTAGTTTCGTGTGGCAGAAGTTGGAGTTTCGGCAGGTACTTCAGCGGGAACGTCCATAGGAGCTTCAGTAGCCTCAGCATTGCCAGAGGCTTCTTTTTCAGCTTCTTCCAAGTTTGGCTCTTCGTCCTCCGCAAGGTTTTTCATGAGAAGCTCCTCATTATTAGCCTCCTCTTTCTTCTTCCTCTTCACAGCAGAAGCTTCTTCAGCCTCCTTCCTCTTCGTTGCTTTGATCTGTCTCCTGCTGTCTTCAAAGTCTACAGAAGACATCTGGATTCCTGAAGCTTCAGAAGTCTTCACTCTCTGGTAGTACAGCCACTGAAGGTTCAGTTTAGGAATCTTCACCTCCAAAGGACATTTACAGTTCACATGGGCCTTGAGGGAGCATCCTGAGCATCCACTCCCCTCTGAGCCGCACAAAAAGATCTGATGCTTGCAAACGCAGACTTCATAGAGTTTATCCAGATCAGCCATCCTCTTCTCCTGGGTAGCAGACTTAACTCTCCCGTTCACAACGTCTGTCATCTCCTTCCATTTCAACAAGATCTTATATGAGAGCGATTTTTCCGTGATTGTCACAGGCGGGGAGAACTTTACAGTCGACTTCCTCCACTGAGTCATCACGAGTGAAGCCAGCTCGTCAGTCATCTCTCGGATAGGGTATTTAGACCTTTGGATGTCATGAATGAGGAACTTTTCCTCCTGCAGACGAATCCCTCTCTGAAGAACGGCTCTCCAAGTCGGCACCTCGCTGGGAATGAACTCCTTCCCCGGGCCCACAACATCCGAGAGCTTTGAACCTGACATTTTCCTGGTTTTGGGGGCAGATTCGGCCATCATGTCTAGTCGGTGCTTATTCTCACTCTTGTCCAATCTGTAACAAATTCATATCAGTATGTTTAGTGTTCTTTCGCCATATATATAGACAAGGAATATAATTTTTGGTTATAATCAGGGTTGCCAACCCGCATTTTCAATTACCAAATTAACCTAAATTTGGTAATGAATATTTATTTTGGTAATAGAAAACTGAATTTGGCATTGCAAATTTAATTTAAAATTCGTAATAATGGTGTAACATAAGCTTAACCCTTTGTCATTCAGTACCATTTAATTTTAGCGTAGGTTCATTTTTTTACTTGAAATATGCATAGGAGGTATATATAAGCATTTTTAGCAATCTTTCTTTTCGTAAGAACATTTCTAAATGAAATAATTTGTGTCCATTAGTCAACAAAGGTCTAATAAGGTAATTAGTGGGTAGTTAGTTAGTTATCTCTCTCTCTCTCTCTCTCTCTCTCTCTCTCTCTCTCTCTCTCTCTCTCTCTCTCTATATATATATATATATATATATATATATATATATATATATATACAGGGTGGGCCGTAAGTTTCCATACATAGGAAAAATTAAACGTTTGTTTTTATGTTTCAGATACCCTAAGAATATGCGTTTGACGAAAGAGCAACGAATTGAAATCATACTGATGGCTGGGTCGGGAAGCAGTCGCATGGTTGCAATGAACTTTAACAGACAACATGGAACGAACATCACACACGACACTGTGGCAAAACTTATTAACAAGTTTCAGAAAACTGGAAATGTTGCAGATCAACCGCGAAGTGGTCCAAGACGTACAGCCACCGATGAAGACACAACAGCTACGATACTTACACCGCTTACACGGAGTCCCAGAAAAAGTACACGACGGTTGTCTGCAGAAAGTGGTGTCAGCAGATCGAGTATCAGGCGCATTTTGAAAGCAAACAAATGGCATCCATACAAATTGCATATGGCACAGCATTTGAGTGAAGACGACCCGGATAGACGGATGGAATTCTGTGAATGGGCATTAACCAAAGTGAACGAGGATGCAAACTTTTCAACTAAGATCTTGTTTACTGATGAAGCAAATTTTTACGTCAATGGAGAGGTTAATCGGCAAAACATACGTTACTGGAGTAATGCTAACCCTAACTGGCTGAGTCCGACGAAGATGCAAGGTGCCGGTAAAGTGATGGTGTGGGCCGGGATATGGGGTGACAGAATTATTGGACCAATTTTTGTCAGTGGAAATCTTAATGCCGAAAGGTATCTTAACATGTTGCAAGAAGAGATTTTCCCATCCCTGCTAAACGAGGAAGGTAACTTCCCAGTTTACTTCCAGCAAGATGGAGCTCCACCTCATTATGGTCTTCACGTGCGTCGGTATTTGGATCAGCAGTTTCCGGATGCTTGGATTGGTCGGCGTGGTCCTGTGGAGTGGCCTCCCAGATCCCCAGATCTCACCCCCCTTGATTTCTATCTTTGGGGGCACTTGAAGGCCATGGTGTATCAGGAAAAGATACGAGACATAAATCATCTAAAGGAACGTATCACCAACGCCATTACAAGCATAACGTCAACTGTGCTAATGCGTGTTCATCAACAGTGGGGAACACGTATTGAAATGTGTTTTCAAAACAATGGCAACCATGTAGAGCATATATAAATAAAAATGGTTGTCCATAAAAAAATGTTTATTTTTCCTATGTATGGAAACTTACGGCCCACCCTGTAATATATATATATATATATATATATATATATATAGTATATATAACAGTACATAAAAACAATCGTAATGAAAAATTCATTTCATGTATCCAATTGGACACACGTGTTATCACAGACAGAAATTTACCCTATGAAAACTTTGTCCATTTCGAAACGAACTTTGAATAGTCTTTTCTTCACAGTTATTAAAAATATTACTTAAACAAAGTAAACAGGGAGCTTCCTTAATACTTCTAGAATGAAATTATAATCAAAGCAAATATAATAATGGTGATTAAACTTATGAAAATTACAAAAAACACCGAAAAAAATGGCGTCCACTCACTTCTACTTCACAATTATAACTGGCGTAATTGCTCAGAGCCATCTATTGAGAGAATGTTGAACTTCCCCTTCTGCGTCCAAATGGTTACAAAGATTCAAATGGAGTAGATTTTTTTCTTATGTATGTATGTATTAAACCTGTGTAAGAGTTAAGCAAAGTTAATGTGTCTAAATGGCATCAAATTACGACAAAGGGTTAAAAATATGAGGTTGTGTTCAATTGAATATTCGGTATTTCACATAGAACAGAAAACCGCAATTTTGAACATGATAACGCGATTTTTGGGAAAAGTTGCAGAAAAGAAACCCCTCTTAGAATTAAATTTTACATAAAAATACATATTAGCCAGAGTGAAATTCGGACTCGTAAAAGTATGATATGCCCTATTGCCCATGGCCATGCCATACTTCTGTTTATAGAACGTTTACGGGTTTATTTACGGGTTCTGACATTACTGGAGATATTGTCTTGGGTAGCGTAGAACGCACGTTCCCAATAACGTTACTAACGTACAAGAACTAAGTGGATATAGCTCTAAGCAATTACTCTGTCTGACAGTGTTAATTCCTGAAAAAGTTACTGAGAATACCAATAAAACTCATTTCTAGCTTAATGAAATGTAGGATTTAAGAAACAATCCTACTTACTATGTCCTTCTACATTCTAAAGATGGAACGTTTAATCTTGGAATATTTGATGATTATAAATACGCGTATCACTTTCTCGAAGAATATAGAAAAGGGACTTTAACTAAGCCTATAAAAGAAGCCAGGGGAATGTTCTTAAATGAAAATCATGAAGAATTCACACATTATGAACATGATTTCAATTACTTACGTTACTTAAAAAATAAATCAATATTTTTCATTTCTTTCTCTTTTATTTACCTTCCTATATATTGTATTTATTTTGTAGTGTTACATTGCGCTTCTTGACCAAACAGTTCCGGAACTTGGTGCGCCTTTCGCAGAATCCCTCGTTTTTAGGAAGATTGAGTCGAAAGTAATTTTCATTTTACACTCGGTATTGAAGCCGAGTGGAGATGTAATTCTTTACGAAAAAGGGGAGACGGTTTTGTGCTCCTTGTAGGATCTCCGTTTTTATTTTAATTTTTTACTTTTTATTGATTTTTATTTATTTATTTTTTTTAGGATACTGTCTTATCGTTTATAGGGAGAGGGGTGACCTTGAATTTATTTAGCGTCTTGGGTGGGCTCAGCTGGTTTTCGAGTTTCGTGCTCCTTTCACAGAATCCTTGTTTTTTTTTCTCGTTTTACTGAAGTTGTCGCTCCTTATTTCCATCATCTCTTGGAGATATCTTTGGATTTTTTTTTTGCCTCATTTTTCTCGTCTATCATAATTTTTTTTTATTAATACTCGTATATTTAACAGTGTTTAGTAGTTAATCTCGTGAAGTAACACTTTTCCTCTAAAAAAGTGGGATCAATGAAAGAAAGCTACCCCCAAAAGTTTCTAGTAAACAATGCC
Organism: Bathynomus jamesi; assembly: GCA_023014485.1. Classification (NCBI taxonomy): domain Eukaryota; kingdom Metazoa; phylum Arthropoda; class Malacostraca; order Isopoda; family Cirolanidae; genus Bathynomus; species Bathynomus jamesi. Next base: position 576,704 of record JAJOZX010000349.1, read on the forward strand.
ACCCCCAAAATCACTAAAGTAAAGAATGTAAGTAAAAACACCTTCATTAGGAATTGTTTATTATTTATTACTGTATGCCCTTCATGATTCGTTAGGTTAAGTCATGATATTTTCATTTAAACTAACTAAAATATCACAACTTAACCTAACCTAAATAATCTACCTACATAAATAACTTACAGATCAATGAAAGAAAGCCACCCCCGACCCGTTTGGGGGTGGCTTTCTTTCATTGTTCCAAAAAGTGTTAACTTCAGCAACTTTGCTCGTACGCAAATGAAGCTTTAGACCCATTAGTAACAATACGAATACGAGTCTCCTAAAAAGTGGGACTTTCAGGCAAAGTTGGCTGGTTAGAAATTCCGTTTTGCCTCCTTCGTCCAGCTGAGGGTGAGGGTATTGAAACGGTTTACCAATCGGGAAAAATAAGTCTCTTTTGAAGGGAGGACTGGGTAGAGCTAAATACATCATGAGCAGAAAGTTAGTCACTGTACACACACACACAACACACACACACACACACACACACACACACACTTACTTAACCTCAACTGCTACATAATGCATATTTTATACTTCATGGAGTTACACTATTACTGTTAAATGTCATTTGCATTATATATATATATTTATATAGGTACTATAATTAAATGTCATTTGCATTATATATATATTTATATAGGTACTATAATTCTGCTGTTTTATATCGATATAATGCTTCACTTCAGCATAAAGCCTGGCATGTGTACACAAACACGGTTATTGGTAACTGCAAAAAATTATGACTGTCAATATTATATTCTGCTTATGTTCATATTATTTTGACTACTAATATATATATATATATATATATATATATGTGTGTGTGTGTGTGTGTGTGTGTAATTGTGACTGTGATTGATGCAGGTGGGTTTGTGCTGCCTTTGAGGAAACAAACTTACAGTGCATCTTGCTCCTGAAGAATCATGCACTTAGACTGATGATGATAATAATAGTTGGAGGTGTCTGCAATACAAACTATAAAAAAATTGCGCGAAAACGAATAGAGATTTGGATATTCTTTGAACTTGGATAACATGGAGCATTGTTGCTTTCAGTAGTGATAAACTACGTACAGAGGCCTTGTCGGTAGTTGACCCCTGTTTACTTGGCAATGCTGCTACGAGCTGCCCATACCTTGAAATGGGAGTATGTGTAGAATAATACTTTAGGTGAAAAAATGCTAAAATTTTCATTCTACTTTGACTTAAGCTCGAACTACAAGTGTCATCAGCAGTGATTGATTAATATATACTGTAGAGTATATACTGAAAAAATCGCTACTACCATGGCTCGAGCCCACCACCTATTGCGTAGAAGGTGAGGGCGTGTGTGTTCATGCATGATATTCCATATATATATATATATATATATATATATATATATATATATATATATATATATATCAGGGTTGGGGTAATCAGTAATGAGTAACTGTAATCATCTGTAATCGATTACAAATTGTGGGGTAATCGTGTGTAATCAGTAATCGTGGAGAAAAAATGTAATCGTAATCATAATCATAATCGATAGAGGCAAAATAGATGATGTAATCATGATATAGGTTCAAAACGTGTCCGAGTGCGAATAAAAACATTTTCACCTTCACATGAGAAATATGCTTTGAGCCTCAACCTTAAATGCCCTTACGAGGCGGCCTAGCAAGGGCATTCAAGGGGATTTTGTCACTTAATTTAGTGACATTTAAATTTATTTAGTGACAGTTTTAACCAGAAAGTGACATGTTTAAATTTCAGTGGTTTCTTGATCAATTTAGTGGCAAATTTGGTGACTTTTGATCAGCTCGTGTTTGTGTTTCAGCTAGCGTTTCATTCATATTTATATACTGTAGGTATTACAATAACAATAAATAGGATCATGAAATCACATTATCAAAAACTGAGGCTTCCTTTTATATAAATTAAATAAAAAGTAATCAAAAGTAAGCATTAATTACATACGAAAAAGTGTGTAATCATAATCGTAAGCGATTATAATATATATATATATATATATATATATATATATATATATATTGCTTAACTGCATTTGAGAACTGGACCATGAGCACTGGACACACACACACACACACATACACACACACACACACACACACACACACACACACACATATATATATATATATATATATATATTGAAATCAGATAATTTTTTCAGTCACTGATTTCGTCGTGAACACTAGCACCGGACCTCCAAAAATCATATATACACGAGTATATATATATATATATATATATATATATATATATATACATTTTAACTGCAAACAACACACAGTATAATTAATGTAAAGAACGACGCTTGTGTAAAAGAATGTTCCGCACAAGATGAGGAGGGAGAACGAACATATGAAAAATGAGGTACCACCCGGGAATCGAACCCGGGATCATCCGATTGCCGGTCACATATGCTATCCACTACACCATGGACCTCGATCAATATATATATAAGTTATATATACAGGGCGTCCCAAAAAAATGTATACACACTTTAAATACTTATAAAGGCAGTGTTTATTAAAATACATTTCATTTTCAAAATGTAATAGAATCTACAGACATTATTTAATTGTTTTGTCAACGCCTGTTTTCAAACTGACGTCCGTTCTGGTCCAGGCACTGCTGATAACGCGAAGCAATGGAATCGCAAACATCACGAAACATTTCGTTTGGTATTTGTGTGCATTCTCGTTCAATGGCTGCTCTCAATTCAGCGACTGTTGCAGGTTTTATAGCGTAGACTTTGTCTTTTAAGTATCCCCATAAAAAAAGTCTAGTGGTGTGAGGTCTGGTGAACGCGGAGGGTATTCTACGAAACCCCTTCGTCCAATCCACATCCACATCGTGCCAAGTACCACTCGCAATACTCCACTCTTCGGTCCGGATCATCTTCATTAATAGCATGGACTAATCTTGGAATGTAACTTTTCCATTGACAGCGTTTCAAAATGCGTTGGACAGACGATTCTGAAATTCCTACCTCACGACTCGCTTGCCGCACAGATTTTCTTGGACTTTGGTGATACGTTTCCAGTACTCTTTCTTGCTTTGTGGGGCTTGTCGATGTCCGTGGTCTTCCGGAACGCTTCTTGTGGACATTCTGAACAGTTCCATCGGCTTCAAACTTATCTAATTCGAGTGATGGTAAGTCGCGTTGATGGATCTGTTTGAAACTCCCTCCTAAACTGTCTTTGCACTTCAACTGCGTTTTCACACTTCCAGTAGCATTTTAGAATGAATTTCCTTTGTTCAAAGCTTAGTCTGACTGCCATTATTAATTCTAATGGGTTTAACTTGGAAAGAAAGAAACATCAATTGAGCTATCAGCTGTTAAAGTGTGTATACATTTTTTTGGGACGCCCTGTATATATATATATATATATATATTATATATATATAATATATATTATAATCTTCAAGATACATTTTATATACATTATATTTAGCTTCACAACGTGATTCTAAATATGCAAACGAGTCTTGAATTATCTATGATTTAAATCACACTATATATATATATATATATATATATATATATATATATATATATATATATATATATATGCACACACTGTATACATTATATCCGTGTGATTTAAATCATAGATAATTCAAGGCTTATTTGCATATTTAGAATCACGTTGCAAAGCTTTTATCTTTGTTTAATAATTGAAAATGGTTAAACATCTTTTGACAAATTTATGATTCAATTATGATCGTAATTATTTTGTATTAATTATTAAGTGGGCGATAAATTACTAAAGAATCGGTGGAATAAATTCGATGAGTAAAAAATTTACACTAATTTTTACTTTTATAATTTAGTGCGATTGAATATTAATATTTTATTTCAGTAAGTTCATTATTTTTAATAGAATTAAAATAATATATATAATATATATATATATATATATTATCTACAGAGAAAAAAGAGCGGTTTAAAGGTGGTAGAAAAAGACAGATAAGAAATGGAGTTATATTCCGTTACGTTTCGGCACAAAGCCTTGCTCACACACAATTACAACATGAGTTAAGCACACAATATCTAAATGCAGACATCTGTCGAGTGGTGGTGAAGGACTGGATATGATAGAGAGGGAGTACAACAGGAGGAGAAAAATTGCAAGTTGCTTAAATCGCAGAACGTTTCTTCGGAATTGTCTGGACGAACGAGTATTGCCGAGATCTGCTCCAAAGCAACTACGAAGTGAAGACAGACCATTAGTGAGAGTGTGAGAGTATATTTAGAAGAGGGATGTGTTGACCTAACGAATAGGTTACGTGTATTGTTGGATAATATAAATAATGTTCAATTGCCTCAACACTTAATCGCGAGACTGGGGAGGGAAGGCAAAGGACAAAAAGAGAGGTTAGAACGAAAGTTAGAATATTTATGCGAAAACAGTGCATGGAAAGGTGTTGGAAGAGCAGATTTAGTGTTAAACCTCTCTACGAAACAATTAACGGCAACAGAAATACAGGATCTGTCGCTGGATTGGAAATTCGATATTAGAGTAGGCCGGAGGAGCTACGCGGAACACGTAATGAAGAACTACAAATGGAATGGGAGCGACGTGGATAAAGGGTTCAAACAAGGTATCCTGTCGTGTTGCGTGGCCCTAGTGGGCAAAAAGCAATGTGCTATACCCAAGAGATACAGGGAGGCATTGAGCAATTTGGGCAAATGCCGGGATATAGTTATAACTCAAGCCGACAAAGGATGATGAATAAAGTGGATTATATGAACAAAATGATGGATTTATTGAATGATGTAACGACATATGCGAGGAGACCTACAGAATATGCTGAAGATGAGGCAAAACGATTCAAACGGGAGGTGAAGAGAGTGTTGAACAGTAGGGCGGCTCGTTTTTACACTTTTTTCGATATTTGATTGGGGGTAGTGCGGAAAAGTTGCGATTTGGAGAGAAAATAAAGTGTGTAAAATTTTTTTGATCTACGTCAATACCTTCCGGTGGCGGCGAGTCCTTAAAAATCGAAAAATAGGCCTAAAAACACATAAAATTTTATATAATTTTATATAATTTTTATATAATGTTCATTGTTCAATGACTGCTATTAATTTATTCAAGCCTATAATAGTGTTCTCAGGGTTGTTTGCACAGAAATATACCGGAATTAACATTTGTATAAAATCTTGTTAAAACTTGCTTTAAATCAATATTTTGGATATTTTAACGGCTAAGACGCCACCGGAAGTTATTAACAGATTGTGCTGAAATTTTTATTGTTTATTTTGTAAGTCTTTAAAACCATTTTCCAATCTACCCCGTTAGGCCTATTTTTCGATTTTTAAGGACTCGCCGCCACCGGAAGGTATTGACGTAGATCAAAAAAATTTACACACTTTATTTTCTCTCCAAATCGCAACTTTTCCGCACTACCCCCAATCAAATATCGAAAAAAGTGTAAAAACGAGCCGCCCTTTTGAACAGGTCAGAGAGGGGAAGAAAGCTAATAGATTTACTGGAGGGAGCCCCTCCCCCCGCCCGCCGAGAATGAGAAGCCTACCAAAAGTACATAAACCTGGCAAACCGATGAGACCAATAACATCTGGTATCGGTAGAGCGCCTCATAGGCTGGCCAAGAAACTAGCTAAGCCGCTTTCAGCCACACTTGGGTCAATAAGTAAGGCTCATTTAAGAAACTCTTCTGGCTTATTAAAGAGGCTAAAGAACATTAATTTTGACGGAAAGAAACTAGCGAGCTTGGATGTTAAAGCACTATTCACAAATGATCCAGTGGAAGAAGCATTACAGGCGGTCAGAAGAGCGATAGAAACCATCGAAGACAGCGTTCTTCCGGTAACAAGGGAGGATTACATGGAACTGGTTTCTTTGTGTGTGAAATTTGATGCATTTACATTTCAAGGTGAAGAGTATAGGCAACACAGAGGCCTGGCCATGGGTTCACCACTCAGCGCTGTCATGGCTAGTCTCCATATAGAAACCTTGGAGACGGACAGATTTATTATGATAATGGGAAGAGGTGCAGCTTGGTTTAGTTACGTTGACGATGTGTTAGTAGTCGTTCCAGAGAACACGGATATAAACAATAAGTTAAGAATGTTGAATGATGTAGATGGTAATATACAGTTTACGGTGGAAGAAGAAGAGAATGGAAAAATGGCTTTTCTAGACGCAATGATTTAGAGATCGGGTAAGTGTGCAAAATTTTCAGTCTATAGAAAGCCTACAAACAAAGATGACTTTGTTCATTATTTGTCTGCTCATAGTGAAAGGACTAAGACAGGTGTGTTGGTTGGATTCTATCTGAGAGCTATTAGAATGTGTAGTGAGGAGTATCTGGTGAATGAATTTGAATACATCAGGGAAGCGTTTGGAAAGTTAGGTTATCCCGAAGAAGTAACAGTTAAACTAAAGAAAAAATCAATTAATATATGAGAACGGCGTGGAGGTGAGACTGAAAATAATGTAGATAAAGAGTATATAACGGTTCCACATTCAAGAGGAGCCCAAATTATCGAAAAATTCCTAAGAGGAGCGGTAGTTTATTTAGCCAATTCTTCGGGATAAATATAAGCAATATGGTGAGGACGAAACAAAAGGAGTGTATTAATGAACGTAGTGTAGTTTACGAGATTCCATGTAATGGCTGCTCTGCCGTTTATTAAGGGGAGTCAGGGCGCAGCTTACCAAAAAGACTATACGAACACAGAGCAGACATGCGTCTACATCGAACATCTAATTCACTCGTCTTGCACGGAGGTAGGTATGGACACCTGCCAAACTGACAAAAAGCTAAGATCATTCATAAAGGACAAGATAAGGGGATGAGGAAAGCAATTGAAGCTGCTCATATAACGTCAGGAAACGTGGTAAATCATAGAGAGGGATTTATGTGTTTAGTCGAATTAACCGAAAAAATTATGGTGAAGTTAGCAGAAAGGGGCGGGGGCCAAGGAACAGCAACAGTAACCAGCTAATCAGGTGAAGCCACGAGTGTTCGTCAGTCGGTTTGGAAAAGATCGTCTGCATTTAAAAATTGTGTGTTTAACTATTCATATTGTCATTCCGTGTGAGCAAGGATTTGTGCCAAAACGTAACGGAATATAACTCCATCTCTTGGGACTGAACTTAGGTGGAACTGGAAGTAACTCGAATCACAAAGACAAAAGTATATCATCAAATGTATATACTGGAATTCGGTCAAATGATCAGACAACTATTTAGTGGCCGGTTAGGATATTTTTCTAGCCGTTAGGCGTATGATTGATTAAGTTAGGTTAGGTTAGGTTAGATTTCCAGAGTACGATGATTTCTTTGACTCGCTTCGCTCGGCAAAGGCAATGTGAAATGGTGATCACTCCCCCTTTTCTAGTCTTCATAATTTAAAAGTTATGAAAGTATGAATTAAAGAGAATGAACTGAATGGATTTAAGTCGCACTACAATTAAACTGAATTTGGCCTCATTCCATTTCAACTTAAATTATATACTATATATATATATATATATATATATATATATATATATATATATATATATTAGGTCATCCCATAAGTAATGCGGCATTTGTTATTTATTTTTTTTTTCCATTTTTATCATTATTTTACGGACAGAAATCAGTAGTATAGCCGCAAAAGGGGAGAGTGCAAGAATGTTGCAAGTGATGACGTAATGTTGCAATGTTGCAAATGGGGTGGGGGTTGTTGCAAGGGGTGGGGGGTGTTGCAAAAAAAAAAGAAAAAAAAAGAAAAAAAAAAGAAAAAAAAAAGAAAAAAAAAGAGTATTGGCCTTTGTTGCCAACCGGGGTTGCAAGGGGCATGCAACTTGGGGGCGGAGTTCTCCCCCAAGCTATTCCCCCCAAAGGACCAGAAAGAAGGAGGAGAGAAAGGAGGAGAGGTGTTCACCTGGCAGGAGCCAAGTGCATATTAAAACTTCAGCCGAGTAGGCGTTGTTTTATAGGCTCCTAATCAGCCAGAATCAGCCAGTTGGCTGAGCCAAGGGGTAGGGGTACACCTGAAGGAGAGATAGACACCTGAAGGAGAGAGAGAGAGACACCTGAAGGAGAGAGAGGAGTTCTCCCCCAAGTTATTTTCGTTTTCCTAACCTAAGAGGCCTCTAAGGGGTTTTACCAAAGGGCCTGAAAGAGAAGGACCAGAGGTCCTTGCTCGGCTGGGAGCCGAGCTTGAATGATTCTTTAATCAGCTTCTCAGTCTTTTATAAACCTCTATTCTGGCTGAGTTGCCAGATAGCGCAATGTATTCAGTTGCCAGATAGCGCCATGTGTCCCAGAAATCCATATATTAATCATCCATTGTGTAACACAATATATATGACGGTAGTTAATCCAATTAAATTCTGTTTATTAAATAAATAATTTTTACACACTCAATCTTTATTATTATGGAATTGCATACCTTTCCAGTTTTTTTTTTTTCAATGATCGGATTGCTCTTGCTAGATATATATTATTATGCTTATATATATATATATACACATTCTTTTAAACATCTTATGTTAGGTATATGTAAATATATATATATATATATATATATATATATATATATATATATATATATATACTGTATATATTATTTATTTTCATATTATAACATTTAATTTTATTTTAGTGTTTAACGTTTAGAAACAAATTTAACATTAACTTGAACTTCATTAAACTTGAAGTTAAACTTTTCGAAACAAATAACGTAGTTAACCACACATAATTCAACATAGAAAACTTAATAATAGAAAATAATTAATTTTATGGTTAACTAGTTTATTTCGACATAAGTTTACTATAATTATATGATACAGTCTTTTAAACAGCTTATGATACATATATATATATATATATATATATATATATATATATATATATATATATATATATATATATATATACTGAACTCTTTCAGCTAAAGAAGCCTTATGTATAGAATTGGTTGTGTAATAGCTGATATTAAACTCTATCAACATGTTCTGAAAAGCACGGCTATAAATTCCTTCCCCATATCCGTACAAAAATAGCTATATATATATATAGTGTTTCACTATAGATGTATAGATGTATATAGGGTTTTACAATAGATGTATATAGTGTTTAACGATTAGAATCAAATATAACATTAACTTGAACTTCATTAAACTTAGTTAAACTTTTCGAATGTTCTGTGGGATGAATCCTATTAAATTCTGTTTATTAAATAAATAATTTTTACACACTTATTTTTATTATAAATATTTGAACAACGAAACAATATGAAAATTTACGAAACAATTCATTAAAAGTTGAAATTATCCAAAATACAATCCGCTAGAGGAAAGGGATTCCGAGAATCTGTTCAAATCGGTTCACCTATTGCCAGAGGCGATTTTTTTTCTGACCATAATGACCTTTCTCCCAGACAGCTTGAACAAAACCTCTCTCGACTCCATTTCTTAGATATGCCCACAATTATATATATATATATATATATATATATATATATATATATATATATATATATAGAGAGAGAGAGAGAGAGAGAGAGAGAGAGAGAGAGAGAGAGTTTTGTTCAAATAACGGGATATGCTTGTATCTTTTGCCATTGTGTTCGAACACAATTGTTCGAGCACAATTGTTCGAAAACCATAGTTCGAAAAACAGTTGTTCGAAGCAGCAATTATTCGACGTTATAATTGTTCGAATGAACAACCAACTAAATAAAATCTTAGTTGCCAAGACGCAAATACGAAGATGTAAATAAGAAGGTTAGCCTCTTCATTTAAACTATAACATTTATAGTGCTGCAGTAGTATACCACCCTTAAAATGGCAGAGTTTGTTTCTAGTGAGAAAGGAAATCCAAATCGAAAACCATACCCATATTATGTTATATCAGTCAGGGTGAGTCTTCTGCCACGTCAGGCGTACGCTAGGTTAGGCTGTAGAGCAATTTCCCCATGTCATCAACTTTCGGACAGTCAGGGATCGTTGGGCGTGATTTCCGACTTTTCCAAAAAATATGTGGCCGTAAAATTACCTACTGTACTTACCCCTACCATACCTCTTTGTTTAGGAGTGTATCGTACTTACTGATGTCATGCAGGGATGACACTAATAACATGTAAGTAAAAATAAAAACCGGAAACTATAAAAAATCTATTTAAAATAACAGGATCATTTGACCCGAGGCTGTCAGTAGTATGCCCGAAAAACATCGTAATGCACGATTTTTTCTATGGAGCAATAATAATTAACTCTTTCTCGCCGAATTGGTAAGCTTTTCACCCGACCTTAGACCTCCAGTTTAACATGGATTCAGAAATACATCTCGTCGATGGGGGTCGTTGCTTACTCTTCCACATTTCAACATAACAGGATTATTGAACCGGATTTAAAATAACAGGATCATTTGACCCGAGGCAGTCAGTAGTATGCCCGAAAAACATCGTAATGCACGATTTTTTCTATGTAGCAATAATAATCAACTCTTTCTCGCCGAATTGGTAAGCTTTTCAACATACCTTAGACCTCCAGTTTAACATGGATTCAGAAATACATCTCGTCGATGGGGGTCGTAGCTTACTCTTCCACATTTCAACATAACAGGATTATTGAACCGGATTTAAAATAACAGGATCATTTGACCCGAGGCAGTCAGTAGTACGCCCGAAAAACGTGTTAATGCATCATTTGACGAGTCAGTAGTATGACCGAAAAGCATGCATGATTTTCTCTTTAGTAATAATAACAACTAGCTCGAAGAGTGACAACGGATAAAGTTTTCACGTCACCTTAGATCCACAGTTTAATGTGGAAACTGAATGCTATTTTAAAAATATAATTAGGCTATATTTCTTTATTATAAAATAAGTTAACAATTATGTTAACACAAGAAAACAATACTATTAACTTGTAAGTAAAAATATAATATAAGGGACTACCATAGAAATGTAAGTGCCTATAATTCAAGAAACACGATTTTATATATATGTTACTCATCCGGTCCCGTTATAGCGGATTGGTACACGTCATAGCTCCACCCAGCTACATCGGCAGCCAATCACTACGAACATCTGGTCTTTTGGGCGGAGCTTGGCGATTGTGCATATAAAAGGGGATATTTTTCAGTTGGGAGTAACAGTAGCTATTTTCGCGTCAGTGATTAATCATTCCCTCCACCATGGACCTGTACGTCTCCCCAGACTTGTATGAAGAAAGTGACGCTGCAGCATTAACCGCAATTAATCTTTTTAACGCGATTGACCGTGATGATTTATTTTCAACGCAAACCGTAGAAGATATTTGCAGTGACGCTCCTTACAATCCGACGCAAGGGACTACCATAGAAATGTAAGTGTCTATAATTAGAATTTATATATATATATGGATGGGGTGTAGTATCTCGTCAAATAGATACTCGCCAAAAATTTTTTATGTCAATCAATGTTATTTTGTTACCCCATTATGCTAAAATCGAAATTTTTATGGCATTCAATGTTATTCCTCGAACCAAAGATATCTTCACATAATGGGGATCTGTCTGTATACTCTGTATATGTTTTAAAAGAATGAACATTATTCCTTTAAGGTCCGATGAGGATTTGACACGTGTTATACAATCTTTTGAAGAATCTCGGAATACGGGGGATATACTGAACAGTCAACAATGTCACACATCCTCCACCATGGACCTGTACGTCTCCCCGGAATTGTATGAAGAACGTGATACTGCAGCATTAACCGCAATTAGTCTTTTCAATGCGATTGACCGTGGCGAATTATTTCCAACGCAAACCGTTGAAGATATTTGCAGTGACGCTCCTTACAACCCGACGCAGGGGACTACCATAGAAATGTAAGTGTCTATAATTCGTTTTTATATATATATGGAGAGTTGTAGTATCTCGTCAAATAGATACTCGCCAAAATTTTTTATGTCAATCAATGTTATTTGGTTATCCCCATTATGCTAAAATCGAAATTTTTATGGCATTCAATGTTATTCCTCGAACCAAAGATATCTTCACATAATGGGGATCTGTCTGTATACTCTGTATATGTTTTAAAAGAATGAACATTATTCCTTTAAGGTCCGATGAGGATTTGACACGTGTTATACAATCTTTTGAAGAATCTCGGAATAGGGAGGATATACTGATCAGTCAACAATGTCACACCGAAATAATGTAAGTGTTTTTCGATCTTTTTGGGATAAGAAGACACAATATATTTTCATAAATTTATTAAATGAAAGAAATCAGTACAATAAACAACTACAGAATATATCGTTACAAATATACGAACAAAAACATTATAATATACAACGAGTACGTACAATTGGAAAACGGTTTTTTATCTGTCTGCATACCATTTCATCGTTTCGGCGAGTGTGACACGGGTCAAATAAATTTAAAAAATTTATAAATTCTTTATCATTTGACATATGCATGAGAAATGAGACGCAGTACATTCCGCAAACATTAGTAAAATATCCTTGCATGCGAAATGGGGTCCATACAACTTCGGGAATATGTAACTGAGCGAGAAATTTTACAATAATAGGGTCACTCCAGGGTTGAGTACCGAGTGAATCAAAATAGTACAGGCGCTGTCTATTTTTAAAATAGACAGCGATCCAGTGAATCCCTTCATTACCGATGATGTCTGTGTTCACAATAAGACTACCGCATTCTCGCGTACTTGGCAAACTCAATGTTTCATTCTTCGCAAACACGCCGATAAATTTGGAACGTGTGACTCGCTCCATTACTTTCTGAAGTGTATTAGCATCCATTTTAAAAGTCAGTGATAACGCTCCTAAATCTATCTACTTCTATTAGGGCTTGCGATTCGAGATATACTAGTACACTAATAGGAGCGTCTATAGGCTTGGCGAATTCCAGCCGCACTGAGATGTTTCCGCTCTGCTGTGGGGTTAAATGGGTATTTACGCTAGCAGATAAGTCAGGTGTAATGTCAAACGGATAAAGGTTAAATTGATCAATGAATTCTTCCTGCGTTACCCCATTACCAAGCTCATCACAATCACCTGCAATATGGGTCAGATTACTATAGGCTCTGGCACAAAGCGGTAACACAGCGTCTGATGAATAGTCCGTACCCATTGTTCCACCCAAAGCAGTGCCATTAACGTATAGAGTTATATTTTTAAGTCCGAAATTCTCGAATTTAAAGGCACTCTTTTTATATTTTCCATTCACCGAAGCGTGGTCCTGCATGCCGATTAATATCCTTTTAGGAAGATTTCCCAGGGCAATGTTTTCTATCTGCTTCGATGCCAACCCTGCAGGAACCGTATATAGTTTGATCTGCACTCTGTTAATAGGATATTTCACTGTAGCGTTTAGTAAATTTTTCTCAATTTCTAGTTGTTTTGGTGAACTTAATTTCACTCGCCGTACGCGGAGGTATGTGTCCATAATGTGAACCACAACGGGCTTTGCACCCTCTTCTTGATCCGCAGCCAGATTTAAGCAGATCTCAGGACTCGTGCGGGTGAGCTTTATTTTCATATCCACCCCGTTCACAAGCAACTTCTCCTGGAAAGTGAAATCTGTGTGCAACCGTCCAAAACACTCGTATATTTTCTTTTTAGAATTTTTAAATTTGTCCTTTATACTATTTTCATCTTTAGTTTGATAATATCCCTCCGCACTTAAAAAGGTAGCCTTCGCTTCTTTGGAAAAGTTGAGGACATTTTCCAGATAGGCTCGTAGATGATAGTACCCCGTGCCTGCCGATATGTTGGTCTGATTTAAATATACGTCACACTGGTTGAATATGGAGTGCAGAAAGTTTGTTTCAGGGTATACAGCATATTTGTCATCGCAGACCGTTCCATCAGAATGGGCTATACGTAGCTTAGCGTACATGTGCACACAGCTTGGATCAAAAAAGTAAGGGCCTGAGCTGGGTATCACGAATTCTATAGGTGCACTCGGGGAACTAATTGTGTTTAAAGGGTTAATTGTAATAAAGTCACTGTGCTCAATAGAAACTTGGGTTGGAGGTAGCTCAAAAAGGGACAGCTCCGATTTACAGCATTGTGAACTACATGGGTGGATGAAGCGTGCCATGGCGAAATAGTGACTCCTCTCTCGACAAGTGGTAAACAAACTATGATTCATGAGATCAATGTCCTTAGCTTATATCAGTCAAAAAAGTGGTCAACCATAGGTTTCATTCGCTTACAGCACTTCTTTTTTGATAGCCTTTTACGTTTAATACCACGTGACCCCTTCTTCTTCCGGGCAGCCCGCTTCTTCCCGCCACCACGCATTTTTCTCTTTGCATCTTTGATGATTTCGTCCCGTGTACGCTTTAAATGTTTTTTTAGAGCTTCTTTAGGTTTAGCCCCGGCCAATATGTCTTCTGCAGTGTTAAGGCCTGATTGTAGCGCTTTCCTTCCAAGGTATCTGGCACCCCTCTTCAGCAAAGGAACAGCCGTACGTAGTATGGATGAAAAAATGGACCCAAGTCCACTACCGCGCTGGTATCGCATCCCTCGATAGACGGTGAAAGGCTTTCTATCCATTATAACTCAGTGCGTCGAAAGTGTAGCTTCACTGTTAAGCTCCCGTTACCGAATGGGAAGTTTTCACCCTCAATCGTTCTTATATATATTGTGATATTGGTTATTAAATTAGTTGCGACATTCACATAATGGGGTCTGTCATATGTAATACTCAAACTCCTTCCTCTATGGTTGGGGATGTGAGCAATGCGCAGCAGGCGTGCCTGGGTATCCCCAACAAACTGGTGCTCCACTATATTACTGTAAATATAGCACATGTCTGGGGACCTTTCAGCCAATTTCTCCATCTTCAATTGATACATTAATCTGGACAAGTCATGCTGTGTCTCGTGAAATGTGTCTCTTTGGAAGACTGCGCTATAGCGGCCATTGGCTAGAATTTGGAACTTTCTATGGTCTTTAATACGTCTGTTAGTCTTTGATTTTAGGATTAGTGTATGTGCAGGGTTGTTTACGACTTCGTATACTAAATCATTCGTAAGGTTTGAGTTTCTTAAACTTACGTTTAAGCCTCTCACAACATCCTCGGCCGAACCATATTGACCCGGCCCTAGTCTTACTTCTGTACTGTAATACCGTGCAATCTTAGTCCGAGCGATGCGCATAGTTTCATCCATAGCTACCCCAGCTTTTTCACACTCGTCAATGTCTCTAAGAATCGTAAAAACGGTTTCTTTATGTTCAATATTTAAAAAGACGGTGTCCAGCTGAATTTCGCATATCCCCACCTCATACGAATCACGACCCAATTCAATGTGCCCATGGAGTTCTGTTACAAAGTTGGCTAGTGTGTTGTTAGGGTGTACAGACAGGGACGAGGAGGACGGGAGTGTGACGTAGAAATGGTTAGGAGCCATGTTGCATACTATTTAAGCTTCATTATTGCATCAGCTTTTATATAGGTGTTGAAGCTTTCTGGGTACCCTAGCCATTTCACCAGGTACATTTTTCTCCTTCCTGAACCTTTGCTTCCTAAAATTTTCTCAATTTTAAACACATTTTTTTCTAAATTAAACGCAACTTTCTGCAATTCCTCGCGGTAAAAGCCTCCTGAGATTTCTTCCCCATTCAAATCTTCAATGTAATACATCATTATCTCACCTTTAGGTCTCACAGCCCTAACTTTAAAAATCTCGCGTGTCCATCCTTGCTCAAAACCCTTTGCGAATTTATTCCCCGAACGCGACAGCCTTACATAATCATTGATTTTGAAGCGCGCAGAGTGTGGTGGTGGTGGTGATCCATCTCTTCTCGGGAGCGTACCTCTTTCTAAAACTTCGTTAGGTGTTGTCCCAATCGTGCGATGGTGTGAGCGGTTGTAGGATGATGCCAATGATTCCAGAATGTCTAGAAATCTGTATGTGTTTTTATGTGTAAAATAACGGTGCATGCGTTCCTTTATGGTGCGCTGAACTCTTTCAGCTAAAGAAGCCTTATGTATAGAATTGGTTGTGTAATAGCTGATATTAAACTCTGTCAACATGTTCTGAAAAGCACGGCCTATAAATTCCTTCCCCATATCCGTACAAAAATAGCCAGGAACCCTGTTTTCTTTTAACATTAGCGTTTTGGTGGCTTTAGCAACTGTTTCAGGTGATTTATTTTTCAGAGGAACTAGCCACAGATATCTAGAGAATACGTCTATTATGAATAGAATGTAGCGGTAACCATCGTTATACACAGAATATCTTTGCATGTCTGTTAAATCTGCTTGCCAAATAGAATCAATCGAGGAAGCCGTTGTCTTGGCTGTTTTAAACCTTTTTCTCACAGGCTTATGAAGCGTATAAGCGTCCTGCTCCCTCAAAAATCTTTCAACATCTTTTTTTCCTACTCCGTAAACACTTCTGTACAGTCTATCTACGCCGCCGTAAGAGGATGGGGTAGAAATGTCATAATAGCGTTTAGTTAATACGTTAGCCATTTGCGTATTTTAGAGGCACGTGGGTAGGGTTGGTTTAACCTCTTCTTGCTCCTCTTCAAAGGTGTTACCGCCGGGGGTGACGGCGCCTTCAATTGTGTCACAGGCGTTGCATGTTCCAAGTCTTTTAACCTGTTCAGATTTCCTATCAACGTTTTAGGGACATTTATTTGTTGTAGTCTTGCTTTAATATGCTTCCATCCTGATGGTGATGGCCTATCCCACTTTCTCACCAGATCATGGACAATGTCTACGATATTCGATCCCTGTACCTTTGATCCTTCCACAATGATCTCCCCTGTATCGGTCCATTGTATGGCGGGATCCTCATTCAATAGATTATAAAGACTTAAGCCTTTACTCCTCAATGTAAGTGGGAGGGTATTTTTTAATACATGTTCGATATGTTGTGTGGCTAATCTTTTTGGTTGGTCAGCTGTATCGTCGGGCTCAGATCCTATGTCGCCATGTCCATCGTCCCCCGTGCTGTGCCTAATAACCACAGGAATCTCTGTAGGGCTCTTATAATTTTCGTACTCGTGAAGAAATTTCTGCAGAGCTTCTTGGTATAAGATTCTTTTCTCATCAGGTGTTTTTTCACTGTTTAATAGGGCTAACAATTCGCTTTCCATTCTTTTAAGTCTGCTTTTACGGGGATCTAGATACGTGTCTGGATTCCTTTGCAGTGAAGCGTACACCTCGTGGGGAATCACTACCACTTTCTTCATTATATTAATCTAGTCAGTAAAGGACCCAAAACTGAAAATAAGATGGGGAGAAATGACCCTCCTGTTTGTACAATAATTCGTTTTTTCTTCGCTACAGTTTGGCTTTTACGAGCGAGTGCACGTATTATGTTCTTGTAGCGGCGTAGGCGAGCCTTCTGATGGGTTTTCATTGATACATTGCAATTTATAACGTTAAGACAGATTTCACAGATGCATTTTAAAAAGTCGGCATCGATATTTTTAATAAACATCTGCTGCAATGCCCGGGGCAGTCGATGATAGATTTTTATTAATTCACGGTATTTCTTTAGTCTCTTTGTCATTCTGGAATATACACCGTTTCAGGCTCGTTTGGAAATATATTCGTTCGCAGAAGCACTCTAAACGTGTTTCGCGGATGAAGGTCGCAAAGCAAATATCCGTAACGCGTGCTTGTAGCTTCTTTATAAACTTCCAAAAACTCCTTACGCTGATTCGGGAACATTTGATTGGCTAATACCCCAATTTGTGATACATCTCTACGTTGCGCGAATAAGACTAGATATTGCGTATTTAACGACACATCGCGCATGTATCTATTTTTGAAAAATAGATTCTGATTGATGAAGAACACGCTTATGTTAAGATGGTGGGAGAATACTGTAAATGTCTCGGCAAACGTTTTATCCATCTCCAACATGAGATCGTCAATTACAATGATTGTATGTTCATTTCCCTTTAACGAATTAACGTCATATACGCCTTTGTGGAACAAAATATCATCTTGGTACTCGTTGAACACTGATTGATACGTCGAATAGCACCATATAACTTTACGCACAAATTTCGAGAACATCTCCCCCTTTTCTTTAATGATTTTAAGCATAAACACAGTTTTACCACATCCTGTAGGTCCAGATATAATACATGTGGATGGGCTCGTGAATCTGAATTTTTCTACAGAGTCCATTTCTAACACGTCACACTCCTAAGTGGGTCATTTACAAAATATTACAAATTTTGAGTGCTGTTCCTTATATTTCTTCTCCCACAGAACCGTGAATGACGATGAGGTAGAGCAGCCCATCATTGACATTACGGATGACCTCGACGACAGTGTAGTTGTGATCTCCTCCCCTGCCAACGAACCCTCACCAGCGACACCGGTAGCACGTCCAAAGCGGAGGTATGAGACCCCGTCAGGTATAAAGCGCCCGAAATACGCGCCTGTTGCAGCGGTAATAGATCCCCAACCCTCAACCTCTTACGCAACAAGCCCCCCAGCAGCACCTCCCGCTAATATATCCCCTTATTCATCCGCCGCCCCCCGTTCTGTTAAGTCTACAATAATAGAGCCCCAACCCTCAACCTCCTACGCAACAGACCCCCCAGCAGCACCTTCCGCTAATATACCCCCTAATTCATCTGCCGCCCCCCGTTCTGTTGAGGATGGTATAACGCTCGAATTGGTGCGATCCGCAGCCCCCACCCCAGCCTTGACTAGAAATCGGTATAGAGTCAGGGTCGACCCTAGAGTCATGTATAGCAATGGAATTGAGCGCGGGTTACGCCGGGTTGTACAGCATATTATAGAGTTTGCTCTTCAGAATCGTGACGAGCGTGAAGTCAGGACGAGTCTGTCCTTTGGATTCGGGTCAGATGACGGTGATGTAGACGATTATTGGGTGATAGTGCCATTTAGACGTTTGGCGGCTGAAGATGTAGAATATATATTAGGACGTATAATGCAAGCCGCCCAAAGTAGTATAGCCTTCAATATGGACAACTTCACGGTAAATATTGACCATGTATACCGTGTTGCGGGTCATAGTGCCATACCGTATACTCTTAACTTCAATTCTCCGACTATTTACCGAAAGCATATAAACGTCGATCGTGGTTGCGGCTTTATAGCAGTACTCTTAGCACGTATGTTTACTGTACAAAATACACGAACTCAAAAAATTTGGTTGCCTACAGTCGTGGAGCGTGCCCGTAAACTAGCTGTAGACTGTGAACTTGAATTTGACTGTAATATGGGTCCTGAAGAGCTGAGAAGGGTAGAACAGGAAATGAATGTCCGCATAGTTGTGTTTGGGTTGGATGATCGTCGTAGGACTGTGTATGTTTTTAAAAGCTGTGTGAGAGATCGTACAAGACCCCTACTTATTTTAGGATTGTCAGGGACAACGTATCTCCCCATCCGTAATATAAGGGGGCTTTACGCTAGTTATGACAAAAGTCGAAAATATGGGAGACATCATGATTTGTGTAAGGGGTGCCTCGAGTTTGCGGATGATATAGTGAGACATTGTAAAGAATGTCACATGGTATGTGAGCAGTGTAAAAGCACCAAATGTGAAAGCCGTGTAGTTGAAGCTGAGAAGAGAGACTGTGATGTGTGTAGACGCGCATTTTTCAATAATATCTGTTTTGATTTCCATAAATCAATTGGCACGTGCAGGAAAATGAGAATCTGTGAATGTGGTATGTTTCACACAATGGATAATTGGGGGAAATTTAAGCACAAGTGTGACATAATTCACTGTCCTACATGCCAGGAGGAATATAAGGCGGATGGAGTAAAGCATGTATGTTATATGAAAGATGCTAAGCCTAAAAATAACCCTTGTATAACTGTATACTACGATATAGAAACATATACGAACGCTGAAACCAAAGAGGTAATTCCACATTTACTTGTGAGCCAGACCATCTGTGATGAGTGTATGGGTATCGAATGTGACGAGTGCCCCAAATGTGGTAAACGGACAAACGTTTTTAAAACGAATGTCCGCGATAGTCCTGTGAAACTATTTGTGTCCTATATTGTCAAGTTAGCCGACAAGTTCAAAAAAATGACTGTGTATATTCTCGCCCATAACGGGGCAAAGTTTGACACGCAGTTCCTTTATAAGGAGTTGCTTGAACACGAATCCTCTGAGATATTTACAGGTGATCCATTGAAAAGAGGCAACAAATTAATACAGATGCAGATAAGAGGCAATGTACAATTTAAAGATACTTTATTATTCACACCTTGTAAATTAGCAAAGCTACCCAAGGTGATGGGAGTAGCAGCTGAAGTTTCCAAAGGATACTTCCCTTACACTTTCCTCACCAGCGAGACTTTAAACTACGTAGGCCCACCACCCCCCAAACATTATTTTGACTGTATGGATGAACGTGAAGACTTTGATCGATACTACGACAGTTTTAATGAAAGTAACCCTTATAATATAGCTGATGAATGTGAGCGTTATTGCGTGAATGATGTGCGCGTGCTTAGAGTATGTTTCCAGGCCTTTAGAAGGATGTACATAGCCCGTTTCAAATGCGATCCACTGCAAGTCGCAACCACCATCGCATCATTATGTTTTACGGTGTTCAAGAATAACTTCATGCCTAAAGACACCTTAGCCATTATTCACCGAAACAACCCCCGCAGTTACGGACACAAGGCTATTTACTGGCTCATACACCTACAGCAACAGACAGGTGTATACATAAAGCACGCCCGCAACACGGGTGAAGTACCCATTAAGATTAATGGACGTGTTTTTTGGGTTGATGGGTTAAGTGAAAACCGTGTCACTGGTGTGAAGACTGTGTACTCCTTTAACGGTTGCTGGTGGCATGGATGCCCCCGTCCTGAGTGCGGAATCACCGGAGATATCCACGGTAGGTCTCCTGCCGACTGTCTCGCATCAACCCGCACCCGCGATCAACTTATAGGATCACAGTTCACTCACAAAGTCTTGTGGGAGCATGAATATGATGCACGGATGGAGACAGACGAGGTGTACCGTGAGGAAATAAAAACGATCAAGCGTTCAATGGTGCTGGATCCTCTCAAATGTGGTGATAGCTTGTTTGGAGGACGTACAAATCCTTTCAGACTATACTTTCCACCTACGGAGGGCGTGAAGCTCCATTACTACGATTTCTGTTCTTTATACCCATACGTGATGAAGAGCAATCCGTACCCCGTGGGCGCTCCTGAGAAACTGGTGGGACCTAGCCTACCCTCCATCAATGAATTTTCAAAAAATTTGAATGATCGTTACTTTGGGCTCTCTTTCGTAGACGTACTCCCCCCACGCAATTTATGGATGCCGATCTTACCTGTCGTTATCGACGACAAGCTCATGTTTCCCCTGTGCGTGAAGTGCGCGGAAGAGGATAACGGCGAATGTAACCATATACCCCACCAGCGTAAGATCAGAGGCGTATATACAAGTCCTGAGTTGGCCCTAGCCGTACGCCATGGTTATAGAATACTGAAGATACATGAGGTGTGGAGGTTTCAGAAGCTACCCAACCTTTTCACACCATATATAAACACCTTTTTGAAGGATAAGGTTGAGGCATCAGGGTATCCGCGAGGAGTTGATACCGAAGATGAAAAGTCTGCCTATATTCAACGTTACCGCGACCGCGAAGGTATACAACTTGATCGTGTCCAAATTGTAAAGAATCCTGGCAAGCGCTTTAGTGCAAAGTTGTGTCTAAACAGTCTATGGGGAAAATTTGCGCAGAATACCGGCAGAGGGAGCATTCATTTGGCACAAAGTTATAGCGATGTCTGGGATTATGCCAATGCCCCCGATAAAGAGGTCATGGAGATCGTAAATGTAGGTAATACTTACGTAATAAAGTACAACAACACTGAATTTGCCACAGATACCTCAAGGGTTACAAACATACCTGTGGCCAGCTTCACAACAGCCTACGCCCGTATAAAACTTTGGGGTCTATTGCATTCTCTTGGGCGGAGAGTATTGTATGCCGATACAGATAGCGTGATATTCACAGAGAGGGAGGGTGAATACATGCCCACTATTGGGGAGTTCCTCGGCGAGCTCACTGATGAGATCAAGGATGAGTATGGGGACAACGCATACGCCGACTCTTTTGCCTCAACAGGACCTAAGACTTATGGGGTACGGGTCAGGGTGGGGGAGGAAATGAAATATATCGTGAAGGCAAAGGGTATTACGCTCAACCATGCGAATCGGGAGGTTGTTAACTTTGAGTCGTTGAAGGATCTAGTATGTTTGGACGATGATGAACAACCTCCCCAACTAATTGTAGGCACCCACAATTTTCGGGCGCAGAAGCTGGGGGGCGTGAAGGAACTTAGGGGTACGAAGGTGTGCCGTAACACCTATAGGAAACGTTACCAGTTACCTGGTACCTATGATACCGTACCCTTTGGATACCAATGATGCTTCTATTGTTAACTCACACGTCTTGTATATAATCGTATCTATTGATTTATTACACGTATTTGTAAATATATATATATATAACTTGAATATCTCGTTCATTAAATCGTATTTGTAAAATTGATTTATTACACGTATTTGTAAATATATATATATAACTTGAATATCTCGTTTATTAAATCGTATTTGTAAATATATATAACTTGAATATCTCGTTTGTTAAATAAATCATGTTTCAAATAGCGTTTCACTTTCTCCTTTGTGTGTGTGTGTGTGTGTGTGTGTGTGTGCAGGTGAAAGTTCTAAGCTCCGCCCACTGTAAGACCGTGAGTCATGCTACTATCTGGGAGTCCCTGCGTGGTCAGTCGACCGCAGTAAGCCCGAGAGATCAGACGTGTATTCAGATCAGACGTGTATTCAAATGGCTACCTTTAATATTGCTTGCACAACGTTTACGAAATGGTATTCAGTAAAGTGCCAGGATGTGGTGGATACCGAAAAACTTCCTATTCCTCCCTCCTATGCCTCTTTTAAAAACACATTGGATTGTGCGAAGTTCCAAGATGTACAAATACTCTACGGATGTTCTGGTGAGACCGTTGAAGGCTTTCGTTGCACAGACGATGTGCTGAAGTATACTGCAGAGCTAAACTTTATAAAGTCTCACATACACCGTGAAGTAAAAGAAACAACGCGTGCAGAAGAGAAGCAGCAGGTATGGATAATGAGTCTTGCTGATGGGTGGTGTGACAAGCGGTATTACGTCATGCTACACCATGTCGATTACTCATACCCTACGACTGAAAATGTGAATCTCGTGATCATGGACAATCTTAAGTATTTTTATCACTATATTAACGTATATCATGATGAGGTTCGTAGTGAGGTTGTGGCTAGTGCCCTGCGTGAATTTTTAACAGAGTTTAGAGACGAGTATCGTTTGATGGGCAGAAAGGAAAAATATGAACATATGTTCCTCTCAAATAGTGCGCCGGAGTGTGGAGATGTTTAGTAAAACATAAAATGTTCCTAGTTCTTATCCAAAATGTCTGGTGCGTAGGCTGGTAGTGATGAAATTAATTCTTGTACCGAAATATGTACAGCAATTCGACTCGCGGTCATACGAACAAGCCCATTCACGTATCATCGAGTCAGCCGCCCGTCGAACCATTCCTACCTACCTGCGTGCCTCACACGGCTCATAGTTATCTCAGAGCTTGAACCGAGTGGACGTGCGCTCCTCGAATACGATGGAACTTCCTTTGAGCAGCATTCTCAACGCCTCGTACGATGTGTCCGTGACGAAATCGTTGCGCGTGTTCAGGCGTAATTCCGGTACCATTAGCTATGTACTGGAAACGGAATGTAGACCGACAAACAAACGGGTTTATTTAAGTATCGAGGAGATGAATAGAATCTTCGTGATAGTTGAGAAGTGGAGTGAAGATCGTTATAAAATACCTGCTAACGTAGGTACAAGAAGAGAGCAGATTAGTGACGCACCCTCATACGCCGTTGTATGTACGTTGTGTATAAATAACGATCGGCCGTGCATTGATATACGGCTGATGTGGAAGAATGCTTCTGATAATAACGCTCTTGTTCCTACGCGAAACCGTTTCATCCTCGACAGAATGTTTGAAATCGTCGGATTCCGTAAGCTGAAACCTATATTAGACGCGCGTGTTACGGATATGCTTTATTTTGATACAGTACTTGAATACGCCTACACCGCTCTGCTCGATGGGTTTACCGAGTGTAGGGCTGGTGAGAATGGTCTAGAGCTGGACGTTTATTTAAAAAGTTTAGACTCTTTGAAATACCATGAACTTTGGTACAAAGCAATTGATCGGTACAAGGCTGAGCTCACCTACACCGTTCACCCTGAAGAACTATTTCTTTATATAACGCGCAGTTGTCGTAACGATTTAGAAGATTATTTCAATTGCCGCTATGTTGAGTGAGTTCACGATTGAAAAGCTCGAGTCGGTAGAAATAAACCCTCGATTGGAAAAGCGTGTTTATAAACTTGTGTTTAATAATGTAGCTAACGATGAACTCTTTGTGCGTGCTTTTGATTGTATTCTAGACGTATTTAAAGATGACTTACCAACCGGTTGTAAAGTGGGAACAAAAATAGTACTGAACGATATGAAAGCCCTTCATATCGAATACAGGTTTCCCTATACTTTAAGCGGTGAAATATTATTAGCCGCATATACTGCGTAATGCAGAGCAATAATGATGTAATTGTAAACTCGATTAAGACCGAGTTTAGTATTTTGAAAAAAAAGTGAAATGTATTTATATATATTTTGCGTGATATTTCCCCTGTACGATTATAGCATATTTCTATTATTATTGAAATGTATATTTATTTCTATTTGAAATGTATATTTATTTTATATACTCGATTAAGACCGAGTTTAGTATTTTGAAAAAAAGTGAAATGTATTTATATATATTTTGCTTGATATTTCTCCTGTACGATTATGTACATATTTCTATTGAATTGTATTTATATATATTTTGCGTGATATTTCCCCTGTACTGTTATGTACATATTTCTATTGAAATGTATATTTATTTCTATTTGAAATGTATATTTATTTTATATATATCCATAATTGTGTGTATATATTTCCTGTACTGTTATATGCATATTCCTCAATTGAAATGTATATTTATTTTCTATATATTTATAATAAACAGAATGATGCAATGTTGTTTTACTTAATTATATCATGTTACGCCTTCTAAACCAACTTTTAAGAAATATAATAATGTATACAACGGTATTGCGGTATCTGGCAACATTTACGCCTTCTAAGCCAACTGGCTGATTAGGAGTCTATAATAGTGTATACAATAATAATGCTAAAAAGTGGTATCTAGCAACTCAGTCTTCGATTAGAATTAAATGAATACATGGCGCTATCTGGCAACTCAAGCCATTTACAGCCAACTGGCTGATTAGGAGTCTATAATAATGTATACAATGGTATCTGGCAACTCAGTCTTCGATTAGAATTAAATGAATACATGGCGCTATCTGGCAACTCAAGCCATTTACAGCCAACTGGCTGATTAGGAGCCTATAAAACAACGCCTACTCGGCTGAAGTCTTAATATGCACTTGGCTCCTGCCAGGTGAACACCTCTCCTCCTTTCTCTCCTCCTTTCTCTCTCTTTTCTTGGGGGATAACGCCGCCTCCAAGTTTTCCTTGTTGCACCTGCAGCATCCCCCCTTTGGGGTATTTTTTCTTTTTTTTCTTTTTTCTTCTTTTTTTTGCAACCCCCACCCCCCTTTGCAACAACCCCCCTTTTGCAACAACCCCACCCCCTTTTGCAACATTACGTCATCACTTGCAACAGTCTTGCACTCTCCCCTTTTACGGCTATACTACTGAAATCAAACAACTCTTTGAAGTTATTTATATTTAAATAAATATTTATTTAAATATAAATAACTTCAAAGAGTTGTTTGATTTCTATCCGTAAAATAATGATAAAAATGGAAAAAAAAAAATAAAAAAATGCCGCATTACTTATGGGATGACCTAATATATATATATATGGACTGCTGATCGAGAGGTCGTGAGATCGAGTGCGGGTGAAGACTTTGTGTGATTTCAGACTTTCTTGGTGGATCGTGGATCGAATTCTACGTTAAGCTGTAGGTCTACAGTGTGGCGAAAAGCTTGATCTTCGTCAGAATGAACAATTCAGACGGAAACTAACGATTTTATTCACAATTTATATGAATTTTTCCTTTATTTTACGAGTGGTACACGTTTGCAGTGCCGTTCTTCGGTGTACATACATTCAACGTTACATCAATGAGATTTCCTAATCATTACACTGGGCAACACGTATTTTATTGAATGATATCTGACACTTGATTCTAGGTAATTTGGGTGCGCTGAATACGAATTTCAACTCGGTTTGGCTCTATCAGGTCCTAATTCTTGTCGACAGCCTATATGCCATTTTCCAGATTTTTCAAATTAGGACTAAAAAATTAAGTCATGTGTTAATTTTTTTTTTCAAGTTTCATGAATACAAGCAGTTCAAACTACAGTAAAATTACATTATAACGATAGAATGACTTAAAATAAAAAACAAACAGATATGAAGCTTTCACTGTGGCAAAAATTTTCTTTGTAAGACTTTCTAGCGTATTTGCTTGTTGATGGCAGGTCTCTTTTCAAGCACCAGCAGTAATCAGCCATCATGTGGGAATCCCAGCGGCCTTGGTACCGTTCCTCATAATTTTTATATCTTGGTGGAATCTCTCCCCTTGTTCGTCACTTACATCACCTAAATTACTTGGAAATTGGTCAAGATGGCTATTCAAAAAATGCATTTTTATGCTCATATTGCAACCTAACTCTTTGTAGTCCCTTAAAAGTTTTTTTACGATTTCTTCGTAGTTATCTGCCCTATAATTGCCTAAAAAGTTTTCTATCAAGTCCACGAATGAGAATCAGCCATTTTTTTCGCGTTCATTCATGACATTAGGAAAATTGCTGTCTTTAATCATTGTTCTTATTTGTGGACCGTCGAAAATTCCCGCCTTGATTTTTCATAACTTAAACTTGGAAATTTGAAGTTATGTATTTGAAACACTCGCCGTTCGTATCTAAAGCTTTTTACATATTGTTTAATGAGGCCTAGTTTTATATGCAGAGGAGGAATATGATTTATCTCTGCTCACTAAAGGTGGATTAATTACGTTTTTTTTCTCTGACAGTAAGTGATGTTCGTGCTGGCCAGATTTGTTTGAAATAATGTTCTTCCTTGGCTCTGCGTCCCATAAGCAAAGGAAGCAGGGATATTTAGTATACCCTCCTTGTTGTCCTAGCAGAAAATTAACCATTTTTAAGTCAACACATATGATCCACTCGTGCTCCCTATATTTGATAAGATTTAAACTTTTTCTATATGTTCATACTTTCTTTTAATTTTGTTGAGTGCCCAATCGGTATCGAGCCGTATAGATTGCCATTATGCAACAACACACACTTAAGACTTCTTTTCGAACTGTCTAAAAACAAGCGCCAATCATTTGCATCGTAAGACTCAACCCCCATCTTCTTTAACAAACCAACTATGTCGCAGCAATATACTAAACTATCCTCTGTTCTAAAATATTTAACAGTTCTTCTCTCTTTTTCTGTAAAATGAAATGTATGTGTTGAAGTAGCAAGTTTTTCTCTTTAAGTCTTGAAGCTAAAATTTCCGCAGGCCTTTTTGGCAAATTAGATCCCTTACAAGATCATTCAACTCGGCCTGGTTAAACTTTTGCGATCGTTTTGACTTTCAATACGCTGGGGCAAAATCGGTGTCTGACCCTCAAAGTGCATAACAATATTTTCAGGAACATCTTCAACTAATTCTTGAGTTGGCAGACCCTTAAATTTTGGAATGGGGATCTCATTTGAATGTAGCACAGGTCGTATCGCGGGTCGAAATTTGGGTACTCGATACAATGTTTATTTTTCTTAGTGAAGCCCGAAGTTTGACAAAGCAAAGGTAGCAATCGGTCTCGTGGTTAGTAGGCTCTCGCCACACCTGATATGGAAAAAAAATTGTAAAGCGTTAACAAAAGCGACGAGAGACTTGTTTTTATGAATTTTATCAAAAGTTATCACCCAAACATTTAACATTTCTATGTGTTTCAACCTTATGCAATTTGAGATTCTTATAAACATTTTCTGTAAATTTTTGTTTATGTACCTAAGTTACAATTACATTTAGGTAAGTTACAGTATACTAGTGATTAAATTACGTAGTTTTATGAAATCATAAACTTACCGTCGGAATCCAAAAGGTATTTTTGAATCCGAACCCTTCGTCCAATGTCGCAGTCTTTCAATGCATATAGTGCAGGCTTTATGTGGAGCCCACGATTTATCTTGGTCCCCCAGTTTTATGCCAAAATAAGCTAAGTAAGCTCTTTTACGAAGTCAGTTATTTTGCTCGTTGATGTGGAAGTGTAAAATTTCCACATATATAACAGAAGGAATCAGGGTTGTTTTTGCATTTGAACTTTCTAGTGCTTGATGACATATTGCTTGGTTGTTCTGCCATTTGTAAAGGTATTTAAAGCCCTTAATTCATATAAATTTAAGAAAATCTGAAATATAAACACAAAAATTAGTTTAAATAGGTACTTATTATGAAATAGGTACTTACAATCTATGAAATTAAACTAGAAACACGGATGAGTAGGTACAATATAAATTACGTCTAAATTAAATAAACTATAAAATCACGATGACAAAAATACTCAAAATCATATGCCAATTCAAAATTATGTTAATGCCCAAACTTAATTAACTAAACTCAACTGACTGACTGACTGACTGATTGAATTGACTGATTAACTCTGGAAACGAGTCGCTTTTATATATTTTAGTTGTCCCTCTAGAATACTCTACAGAGAACAGGAACGCTCGAGAAAATTTTAGAATTCTATGATATTTTTAGCTTAATTTACTAATATTAAAATGGGTTAAAATGACAAAATTAAAAATATTTTAGGGTGTTACATATAAAAATATACATAATACAACAATACCATAACAATAGGTACAAATACCTAGATAAAAACCTAGTTGCATAATGTGTAACTGCAAAAAGACAGCGAGTATTGAGAAAAAAACCTTTTTATGAATACGACGAAAGAGGAGGGGTGTTGAGCAAAATTAGGACCTGATAGAGCAAAACCGAGTAAAAATTCGTGCTCAGCGCACCCAAATTACCTAGAAATAACTGTCAAATCTAATTCAATAGACAAAAAATTGAAATTTGTTCCCCAGTGTTATCTATATTATCAATTATTTTCAAGATAATAAAGTGTTTCATCAACTTAATTATGTTGTTCGTACTGTGTTTTGGTGTAATTTCGTGTCTTTGAGGATACGCTTAATTATAAAAGGAAATGCGATTATTCAATTATTAAAAAATAATTACATACGAAATACTTGATTAATGGCAATAAATTCTCTACAAGTGTGCAACAAAGGGCTTTCCATTTTTAGTCGCAGTTCCACCACTAGGTTCATTGTGTGTGTGCGTGTATATATATAATATTCTTTAAAATAACCTTGGTTTTGCTTCCGCCCGAAGTGTTCATTATTAACACTTGTCACTCCAACTTAGACCTACAGTTTAATGTGGAATCCGAACCACACCCCACCAGCAACCCAGCGTCATAACCACTAGGATACCCAGAGTACCCATTTATATTCCAACCAATTTCTTTATTGTGTGGAAGGATAAACAGCTGGGTTTTGCTGCGCGCCGCCTGCCGTCACCGGGTCTCGAACCCGGAGCCGATGGATTCATAATCAGCGACGCTAACCACTACACCATCAAGGATAGGGGCAATATTATATATATATATATATATATATATTAGGGTGGTCCATAAAATCGAACTTTCGATTTTTCCAGCTCCCACCAGCCTAATTTGTGTCACTATGGCAGAAAATAAATTGTGAAAAATTTCACTCACATCAGTGCATAATTATTGGTCGCTCATGGGATTATATGTTCTTTTCTGAGTCACTCATTACTATGATCTATTACAGGTGCAAATTAATTAATGCCGTTTTCTACTCTTTCACAGGTTGGCGTGTTAAATATAGCTATATGAAATAGATTTTAATAGATATTGGTATACCATACATTGGTTTATATTGGTTACATTTACTTACGGTGACGGTCATGTCAAAAACACGTGGTTTTTACTTGTTGGACAAACCGGACCAAAAGATTTTAGGCAGCAAACTGCCTTCTTCAAATGGCCAGGTCCTAGGTGTTTTTTTGCACCATCATGTTGTGAATAAGAAAGACACCAAACAAAGCGCCGAAGAAGTGCTGGAGGAAGTTTTCTCATTTTGGGAAAGAGCACGCATACCAACACGCCGGAAGGACCACTGTTTGGAGAAGCTTTTGGTTTTGTTCAAAGAGTGGCAGGCTTTGAAAAAGAACAAGGGAAGGCGAAATCCAAAACAAGTCCAAAACGAGACGTCTTTCAAAAGCAAGTTCAACAATTTGTTCAACATTGCACATGGAAACGCTCTCCAGATGATCCAGTTTCAAGAAGATCGCGACTTCTTTCTCGCTCAAAGAGAGCCCGGTTGGCATGGCACAATGGGCTCCGTCGAAAAAAATTGGCGGAGAAGGAGCAGAAGGTTACAAAGCGGAAAGCAGAGGAAGACGTCCGAAAAAGCAAAGCAGTCGAAGAGCAAGTCTCGACATCCCAAACAGCCGAACTTACTTTTTTAAGCCCTGCCGATGACGAGTTTCTTGAGGGAGCCACTGGAAGTTGTCCTTCTCCCCCTAAAAAAGAACACGCCAGATCAAGAATATTTTCAACTCAGAATTATCTTCAGCCTTAGACAGGACGGGGGTGAGTGACCGGATGGCGCTTTACATTGTATCGGAAACAACTCTCAACCTTGGCTAAAACCTCAAGGAACTGACGATCAGCCGATCCTCTGTGAAGCGCAGCCGAGAGCATCATCGCAGGCAGCAGGCTGAATTGGTCCAAAAAGGATTCCATTCCGGACCAGTGATGATGCACTGGGACGGAAAGCTTCTGCTAGACCTTACCAACAACAAGCAGGTGGACCGGCTTCCCGTCTTAGTGTCCACCTCAGATGGCAACTGCCAGCTTTTGGGAATGCCAAAAATAGCTTCGGGAAGTGGGCAACAGCAGGCACAAGCGGTGTTCGATCTCTTGCAACTTTGGGGACTAAGTGAAAGAGTGGTGGGGATGTGTTTCGACACTGCCGCTGCTAACACTGGCCGTCACTCAGGATGTTGTTTGCTTCTAGAGCAGAAGTTGCAGAAAGAGCTGCTCTACTTTACATGCAGGCAATCATATCATGGAGCTAGTTGTCGCCGCCGCGCTCACGGCATGTCATGACGCAATTTCTGGTCCTAAAGTTCTATTATTCAAGAGATTCCACCAACAGTGGAACTACATCGACAAAAGAAAGTTCTAAACAGATGTCAACGACCCCACTGTTGGTCCATCCCTATTACCAGTCAGAGAAGAACTTCTAAAGTTCGCCAAAGACCAAATCCAGCGCGAAACGTACCGAGACGATTACAAGGAATTTTTGGAATTCGCCATTGTCTTCCTTGGTGGAAATCTTGAATCGCCGATTCAGTTCAAGCGCCCAGGTGCGATGCATCACGCTCGCTGGATGTGCAAAGTCCTATATTCTATCAAGATGTGGATGTTCCGGGAGCAATTGCAACATCTCACACCGAAAGAGAAAACATGCTTGTAAGACATGAGCATCTTCCCTGTGACAGTCTACCTGAAGGCATGGTTCTCTGCTCCGATGGCCGCTTCCGCTCCAGCCCAGGACCTTTCCCTCTTAGAATCATTGAGGTCGTATCCACAGCAAAAGATCTCCAAAGCAGCAGAAGCTGGCAGGACAGCTTTGGTACCTCTCTGAGGAAATGATTCCACTGGCCTTCTTCGATGCCGATGTTTCAACTGCAACGAAACGTCGGATGGTCGCAGCCCTATACAAGAAAGAGGGTGGAGAGCAGGCTCCAAAGTGTGTCAACCCGCCTCTCAGTTCGTCTTTGGAGAGCATTGTGACGAAGAATTCGATGAGGTTCTTCGAACGACTGCAATTGTCTGCAGGTTTCTTGAACAAAGATCCGGATGAACGGTAAAAAATGGAGGAGTTTCGGGCAGCGCTTAGGGTTGTGGAAAACCTTAGGGTGGTGAATGACCACGCTGAGCGAGCTGTGGCCCTCGTCCAACAGTACAGCGGCCGCCACACCAAAGAGGAGTAGCAGCTGCAGTATCTGCTGCAAGTAGTGTCGGAACATCGCCGGAAGTTTCCGGATGCCAGAAAAAGCTCTTTGACTGGGCGACAGTGAGTGGTTGCCAACCATGACACCCCCGTCGTAGAACGGATAGTACTCATCCATCAGCTTATCAGCTGGGGGGGGACCCAGAGGCGGTGGAGCTGTAGTGCATACCATATATTATATGGTATGCACAACAGAAGGATAAATTTTGAAACTCGTGAGCGACCCCTAAATATGTACTGATCGAAGCGAAAATT
The DNA here is from genome assembly GCA_023014485.1 of Bathynomus jamesi. Lineage (NCBI taxonomy): Eukaryota > Metazoa > Arthropoda > Malacostraca > Isopoda > Cirolanidae > Bathynomus > Bathynomus jamesi. Next base: position 609,253 of record JAJOZX010000349.1, read on the forward strand.
TGCCTGCAACATTTTCTCAAAGAACCTCACAACTTCAGTGGGTGGGAGCTAGGAAATATTAAAAAAATAAATTCCCCTATATAGTTATGGACCACCCTAATATATATATATATATATATATATATATATACAGTACTGGCCAAATTATTAGGAATTTTTTAAAAATTTCATTTTTGGTATAAAATGTTAAATTAAACCAATTTTAAACGTTGAAAAGTTATTTATTTCTACACAAGAATACATGGTCATTATTTAGCAATAGTTTAGTACTTAGTTTGACCCCCCTTAGCTGCCTTAAGGGCTGCGACACGCTTCGGCATGCTGAATCAATTTTTTGCATAATTCCTTAATACGTGTAGAGTGAAACCAGACTGAATAAGTCGCTCTATGAGTTGGTGTTTGTTGTTATCGGCGTTTCATGGATTACGTCCTTTAAATACACCATAAACTTTCGATTGGGTCATGTCTGGAGAAATTTCCAGCCATGGGAGCAACCGAACACTATTTCATGACCACCATTTTTTAACCGACTTTGCCGTGTGGCATGGAGCTGAGTCTTGTTGAAAAAATCCAACGTCTATTACCATACCATTCCCTATTTGAGGCAGTAGACGTCTTCTTAGTACTTCTATATACTTGACTTGGTCATATTCCCTCAACAATGCTCAAACGACTAGTCCATGCACAGAAATTGCTCCCAAACCATGATCTTTGTGGAAATTTCACGTTTTCATCAGACACTCAGGCAAAAATTCTTCTCCAGGCCTCCTTCTTACACTTTTGAACACGATCGTCAAGCACGGCAATCGTTGACTCATCGGAGAACACCACCTGCAATCAAAGAAAGCCCTGTGAAAGAGTCAGTGCATAGCGTATGAAGTACAGCTAAAACGAAGTACAGTATGACTTGCTGCTTTACAGATATTTTTACTGCAGTTTTATCACGTACTGTAAATACACTTCTATGCATACTGTATTTACTGTATTAACATTCTATTTAATGTTAAATATTATTCTTACCTGTTCCCAATCCTCACTAGTCCAGTTAATGTGTTCCTTTGCCCATGCAAAACGTGCCTTCTTCATAGCCTCAGTGAGCCTGGGCTTCTTCCTTGGGCGGTAGGCTTTGAAGCCGGCAGTTAGAAGCCTCCTGTTGACTGTTCTACGACTAATATTGATGCCATCAGCCGCTAGACTACTGGAAATGTTTTTGCAAGTAGCTCTTCTATTTCTAAGAGACAAAATTGCAATCTGTCTATCAGTTCTTGGAGTCGTTACCCTTTTTCTGCCGCATCTTCCAACCCTTTTGGGGCCTACATTTTCTCCAAATACCATTTTTTTCTTAATACGAAATACTGACTGTGGTGAAACATGGAGTTTGGCAGCGATTTCCTTTTGTTTAAATGTAGAAGAAGTTAATAAAACCTGTATTTGCCCAATTTTCCGTGGACTCAAGTCATTCTTTCGCCCCATTTTCAAATTCACTTAAAAACTGTAACAAATAATTGCCGAAATTGGGTAAATACACTATTTAAATTAAACGGTAGTTACAATGACACGTAAAAGAAAGAGAAACACACCCGCATCGCACGACAACCAAACGACAACTGACGAACAAACACGCTTCGTTCGACTAAAGAATTATGCAAAAAATTGATTCATGGCATGCCGAAGCGTTCGCAGCCATTATGGCAGCTAAGGTGGGTCAAACTAAGTACTAAACTATTGCTAAATAATGACCATGTATTCTTGTGTAGAAATAAATAACTTTTCAACGTTTAAAATTGGTTTAATTTAACATTTTATACCAAAAAATGAAATTTTAAAAAAATTCCTAATAATTTGGCCAGTACTGTATATATATATATATATATATATATATATATACCTTTTAACCTTTCAAATGTTCCGTGCGATGATTCCTCATTTCACAGAGGTCAGGCTTGTTGCCCCTTCTCTTGCGTTGGCCTGGTGAAGTAAAGAGTTGGTTTCTTGTACTCTCCACTTCACATAGCCAGGTACTCCCAGTTCATCTGGAATTGTTCTGAGGCAGGAGTCTAGTCTTCTTTTGAAGATATCCACCGCTACACCACTCGTGTTCCTTAGTTCCTTTGGGCAGCTGGTTGAACAGTCTTGGTCCTCTCACAGAAAAACTATTTTTCTTCAGGGTTGAAGATGTTCCCTGCCTAGCCTTTAATTTGGGAACACGGCACATTCTTCCTTTCCTACACTGTTGTTTGAGTGGTTGTAGGGTTCAAAGTAAGATTAGGGACTAGTTCCTCCATTACTTTCCAAGTGTAAATAATGGTGTACCTCCTTCTTCTTTCCAGCGAATATGAACTTAATTCACGTTACCTTTCCCTTGTATCCATTGAGCTTGGCTGTGAAGCTTCTCTGAAACCCTTTTAGTTGACTAACGTCTTCCTTTTTGCATGGGGATGTTAAGACCGAGCAATACTCCAACTTTGGTATGATCAATGTTTTCAACGGAGGAATCATTATATTCCTATGCCTTTTTTTAAAGGTTCTCAGTATCTGTCCAGTTCTTCTTTTTCCTCTATTTACTGCTATCTTTTTTTGTGTTTCAAATTGTGTTTCAAATTTCGGGTCATCATTCATTACAATTCTTAAATATTTTGCTTTAGAGTTTCTCTGAATTTCCTATTCATTTGGGGTATAGTATTCCATGGATTTTAGGTCCCCCCTTTTTCCATACCTTCACAGTTGAAATTTCTCAGTGTTAAATTTCATATTATTGCCTTCAGATCAATTGTAGATTCTGTTCATGTCTGTTTGTAGAGATCCTATCAGTGGTGTATCCTGATCAGCTGCTTTGGTTTATCGCACTTATATATATATATAATATATATATGGCTATGCGCCTCGGTGGTGTAGTGGTTAGCGTCGCTGACTACGAATCCATCGGCCCCGGGTTCGAGACCCGGTGACAGCAGCCGGCGCGCAGCAAAACCCAGCTGTTCATCCTTCCACACAATAAAGAAAGTGGTTGGTAGATAAATGGGTACCCTGGGTGGCCTAGTGGTTAAGACGCTGGGCTGCTGGTGGGGCGTGGTTCGGAGTCCACGTTAAACTGTAAGTCTAAGGTGGAATGAAAAGCTTGACCTTCGTCAGAATGAACAATTTGGGCGAAAGCTAACCAAAGGTTATATAATATATATATATATATATATATATATATATTAAACACAGACCGTGCATGGAACAAGGAACTCTTCTGGGAAAATTAAATCCACTATAGTCCGAATAAGTAATGGTAAATGACAAATACCATAGTTTTTCTTTTTCATGATGCAAGCCCGACGTGGGCAACGGGTCTCTCACAAAGAGAGACCCGTTGCCCACGTCGGGCTTACATCATGAAAAAGAAAAACTATGGTATTGTCATTTACCATACTTATTCGGACTATAGTGGATTTAATTTTCCCAGAAGAGTTCCTTGTTCCATGCACGATCTGTGTTTAACATATAAGTTTCTCAGGGGACCATTCTGAGTTTGTGTGTATATATATATATATATATATATATATATATATATATATATATATATATATATATATATATATATACAGGGTGGGCGGAAAGTAGCTCCCTATTTTGGATTGGTAAAAAAATACGTACATATCCATTTATTTCAGAAGAAATAATATGAAAAGGTAGGCATACATGGTAGGTTTTCTCTAAAATTCAATGTGGGCTCCAACTCTTTCCACCAGCTTCTGGAGCCGCCCAGGAATGGCGTCCACTGACTTTAGCAGGAACTCCGGCGGGATGGAGGACATGACTTCCCGAATTCGGTCCTCCAGTTCTTCCAATGTCCTCGGTTTGGTGCGGTAGACTTCTTCCTTTACCACCCCCAAAGAAAGAAGTCGCACGGTGTCAATCGGGGCTCCTGGCTGGCCATTGATGTGGACCACGACGACCCATCCAACGCCCAGGGAAGTGGGCATCCAGCCACTCACGGACAACAAGAGCGAAGTGCGGAGGGGCACCATCTTGCATAAATATCAGATCGTCGATGTTCTCCCATGTGCTGACAACCGGCCAGACCTCGTTTCGCAACATAGCAAGGTACCGCTCAGCATTCATGGTGTTGCGCAGAAGGAACGGGCCCACACCTGATCGAGGTCATACCACACCACACCATTACACTGAACCGATTCTGCCGTTTTTCAGCGGTAACCGTGCGACTTCTTTTTTGGGGGGGGTAAAGGAAGAAGTCTACCGCACCAAAACCAGGACATTGGAAGAACTGGAGGACCGAATTCGGGAAGTCATGTCCTCCATCCGCCGGAGTTCCTGCTAAAGTCAGTGGACGCCATTCCTGGGCGGCTCCAGAAGCTGGTGGAAAGAGTTGGAGCCCACATTGAATTTTAGAGAAAACCTACCATGTATGCCTACCTTTTCATATTATTTCTTCTGAAATAAATGGATAATATACGTATTTTTTTACCAATCCAAAATAGGGAGCTACTTTCCGCCCACCCTGTATATAGTGTGTGTGTATTCCAGATTGCGGTCTTTAAATGTCATAAACAAACCTGGTAATTCAGACGTAGGCCTTCCACGTTCCTTAATTTGAAGTTTCTCAGCAAAATCTCGGCAAATGAATGTTTTTTTCGCTAAATCTTCAATGGTTTCTGTATAATCACACGCCCTGAAAGAAGGCAAATCAGTCGAAACACTTGTCATTTTATGTTTAATCTTTAAAAAGTAATATAATAAAAGCAGATGAGCGCAAACATAACATCCTAACACGCAGTAGCAAACGGAACTGGGTAGCAGCACAGAGCACCCGCAGAAATGAACGATAAACAAGCCAGCTGTTGGCGCTCGCTGATTAGCTGATATCCCCTGCGTCGTGCCACTGCGTCATCATCCCATAGTCCCACTATAGCCTTTGGTACTCACACAGTTACTACGATCAACCGTGGCTGTAGCTCATCTAATAACATCGTTCTATAGCGTTCTTTCCTTCCCTGTTGCTTTTACATTGGTTATTTCAATAATGGTTGTGATCTGATATTATAGTTGAAGATATTTCTATGTGATCAGTTAGGTTGCTTTTGTTTGTGAAAACCAAATCTAGGCAGCTTGTATTTCTGTTATTTCTTGTATTGACATAAATTCATCAGCTAGCTCTAGCAGTATTTTTGCCTGCTCTTGGTCTTCCCGTTTGCCTCCCTTGTCTTGGTTTATACATATATTTCTTCCTATCCTTTTATATTTCATAAATGGGAAATTAAAATAGCATTTGGGGTTGGGGAGTGTAGAACTTTCATTCAGTTCCTTACCTCTGTAATGGTATTTAAGAATTTTGAAATTGGAGTGTTCGGGGATTTATATATTACAATTAGTACCATGTTTAATTTTTCAACTTTTGCTGCTACTAATTCTACGTAGTTGTGTGAAGTACTTAGTCATTTCTGCCATATGTTTTTCGTGTGTATAAATAGCACAACCTCCTTTTCGCCTTATTGTTCTGTCGGCTCGAAGTATGCTATAGTTGTCAACTTGTATTTCGTTTTTGTCATTACAAAACTCACAGTTTTACAGTTCGCCTGGCAGTCCTTCAGATGAGTTTCCGCGAGGCATGTAAAGTCTGCATTGTTTCTTGCATGAGTCCTTTCAGGTATGTAACTTTGTTCAGGGAATGGTTTGGTTGTAGGCCCTGTATGTTGGCTAGAGTAGTATAGGCGCAAAATGTTAGAGTGCAATGCAATTGCAAATGTTGTGCAATATTACAAAGGAAATGTTGCAATATGTTATGCAACAAAGGGAAAGGGGAATGTTGCAAGAGGGTATGCAACAAGGGGTTATGCAACTATGGGGGAGGGGTTACTCCCCAAGTTACAGTGAACTCCCCCAACAAGCTGGGAGAGACCTCTTTGGGGGAGAAGCTGGGACGGCCTCACCCCCGAAAGGGGTATACCTAACCTAAGAGAGAAAGGAGAAGGAGAGAGGTGTGTTCGCGTGGCACGAGCCAAGCGCATATTAAGGCTTCATCCCAGCGACCGCTGTCTTATAAGGTCCTAATCAGCCAGTTGGCGTAGAAGCCAGTGCCTCCAGGCATTATCAGCCAGTTAGCACAGTGTATACATCGTTTGGACAACTGCACGTACACTCCCGACTATACGCCCTCTATCATTACACACGATTATATGCGCCGGGCTCGAGACCCGGTAACGGTGCATCCTTCCACGGTTAGTAAATAAATGGGAACCCTGGGTATCCTAGTGGTTGCTGGTGGTCCGGGTTAAACAGTAGGTCTAAGGTGGAGTGTAAACAACCTTCCACGGTTGGTAGATAAATGGGAACCCAGGGTATCCTAGTGGTTGCTGGATTCCCCGTTAAACTGTATTGCAAGACTCGGTCATGTTGTTTATCTGTTTGTTTATTTCCCCCCTCTCTCTCTCTCATATATATTATATATATATATATATTTCCCCGTTAAACAGTAGGTTTAAGGTGGCGTGTAAACATCCTTCCACGGTTGGCAAATAAATGGGAATCCTGGGTATCCTAGTGGTTGCTGATGGCCCTGGTTAAACAGTAGGTTTGAGGTGGAGGGTAAACATCCTTCCACGATTGGTAAATAAATGGGAACTCTAGGTATCCTAGTGGTTGCTGATGGTCCGGGTTAAACAGTAGGTCTAAGGTGGAGTGTAAACAACCTTCCACGGTTGGTAGATAAATGGGAACCCAGGGTATCCTACTGGTTGCTGGATTCCCCGTTAAACTGTATTGTAAGACTCGGTCATGTTGTCTGTTTGTTTATTTCCCTCTCTCTCTCTCTCTCTCTCTCTCTCTCTCTCTCTCTCTCTCATATATATATATGTCTAATATATATATATATATTATATATATATATATATATATATAATATATTTTAACAGCTATTTCGTTTATGGCGATTTATTTTTCAGAGGAACTGGACACAGATATCTAAAGATGGGTGTAAATCCATTCATATATATATATATAATATATATATATATATATATATATATATATATATAATTTATGCCTGATTTCTGAATATACAGGGAGCGGGATAAGACGGTTTACCGAGAATGACGGAAGCACCCTGTGAAAAATAATATTTAGCATTTACTACGGAGTATAACCATCAACACATTGGCACAGGAGAAATACATATATACCATACCGGGTGCGGCAAAAGTAACGCCCTTTTAATAATTGTATCTTTATAGTTTTTATACAGTATAATTTTTTAGTTTTATATTGTATCATTTTGTTATTTTTTAGGTTTTACTGAGAAAGTACTTATTATTTTTCTTAAAATGCTGTATTTTTCTTAAAAACCTTATTATTTCTCTTAAAATGCTGTAATTGATTTATTTCCTTCAATAAAAGAGAATAAACTAAAAAGGGCGTTATTTTTGCCGCACCCGTTATATATATATATATATATATATATATATATATATATATTATATATATATAACATACACACAGTTATATTAAATAATTAAATATATTGAAAATAAAAAACAATAATTTACACATTGTATATATATATATATATATATATATATATATATATATATATATATATATACGGATATTAAAACGGAATTATAATAGCGATAATAAACTTCCCTATGCTGGAACCTTATTTCTACTCTCTAGGCATCAAAAAATTAAACTCACACGTTTATGATACATCCAATATTTAGGGGCAATTTATTTTCCAGTTTAGTGCTTCTCTATCTCTCAAACATACGAGAATTGTACCCGAATTCGAAATTTATTTTCGATTGTCACTAAGATCCTTCCTTTTCTGACTACCTGACAGCTATACAGGTGTGGCCCTAATACCCCAGTATATAGTGCGGTAAATCGAACGTTCACGCACAGATTATTTTTCTAATTTTATTTAGAAGGATGATCATAAACTTTATACCTACGAGAATTGTTTCGACTTTGTGGTCAATTAATTTTTCAAATTTATTTTAGATGGGCCAACATAAACCGATTTACAAATTTGTTTCTAGCATCGTTAAGCCTCTTATATATAAATGGTTGTTCCATTTTCCCTTCCCCCACCCATCTCATCAGTGCCCTAGAAAGCAAGATTTATTTCCAAGCAAAGCGCTTCTCTCTCTACGAATGGGTATATCTGACACGCCCCAGGTTTCACGGGACAGCCAATCACAGTACAGTAGGCGGCGCATGAGAACGGCCCAGGACCTCTGGTTGGTGGATGGCATCACTCACACATTATGCCTCCGCCCAAATTTCACCGATAACCAATAGGAAACTCGCGATTCGGGTATTGTGGGATGTTCACAATTACGACCCCTTCTATAAAAGGGGGCATTTTCATCACAGGCTTCCAATTCAGTTGTTTTTATCGGTAAGTGTTGTACAAATATCTCGCCATGAGTCAATCGCAACAGCTCTACATCTCCGGAATTGTTTGAAGATAAAGATTTCTACGCCGAGGCAACAGGTGTAATTTTCAACGCTGTAGACCGGAACGCGCAACTTTCAACGCAAAACATTGCAAAAATTTGTGACAGCGAGAACGAATTTGCCACTGATGACGTCACAGAGATGTAAGTAATTACGTAATAATTTGTGATTCTGGCTATATACATCGTTTCATTCATTGCAAGTAATATAATTTTTAAAATTCGTAATAAGATAAAGTGAAAGGATATCTGCTTTGTGATTATAATTTGCTGCGCGTTTTCTCATATTGCAACTCCCTCCACATATATATATATATATATATCGGTCGTAATATAACCTGACCTACCGTAGCCTAACCGGTACATAATATAGCATAACCTAACCTACCTTAACCTAGCATAGACTGACCGGCTGTAATATAACCTAGCATAGCCTAACCGCGTCATAATATAACCTAACCTAACGTAGCCTAACTTAGCATAGCCTGACCGGGCGTAATATAACCTAACCTAGCTTAGCCTGAACTAGGTGTGATATTTTAAATTTAGTGAACGTTACAGTGCAAGATTTTAATGGTAGACTCCTTCTCGTTTATAATTATTTAGTAATCTCATTTTTTTCCTTTTATTCTTAGTTTTTCCTGTTTTTCTGCAAAGAAAAAATTAATCCCAGGGCTCTTTCTCGTTTATAATAATATAACCTAACCTAGCCTAACCTAACCTAGCATAGCCTGACCGGACGTAATATAACCTAACCTAGCATAGCTTAACCGGATCATACTATAACCTAACCTAGCATAGCCTAACCAGTTATAATATAACCTAACCTAGCATAGCCTAACAGGGTCATAATATAACCTAACCTAGCATAACCTAACCGGGTCATAATATAACCTAACCTAGCATAGCCTAACCAGATATAACATAATCAAGCGTAGCCTAACCTAGCCGGACATAATATAGCCTAACCTAGCGTAACCTAACTGGCTATAATATAACCTAACCTAATCTAGACCAGAAGGTCAAACTTTTCACCCCAACCTAGACCTACGGTTTAACGGGGAATCCAACACCCCAGCGTTTTTTCTTATTGTAGTTCCATCCCCATATATATATATATATATATATATATATATATATATATATACATATATATATACATATGGTTGTATGTGTAAACAACCGGGATCGTTACGGGTGTGATATAACCTAACCTAGCATAACCTAACCTGATATAATATAACCTAACCTAACCGAACCTAACCGGACATAACATAGCCTAACCTAGCGTAACCTAACCGGTTATAATATACCTAACGTAACCTAGCGCAGAGGGTCAAACTTTTCACCCCACCCTAGACTTACGGTTTAACGGGGATTCCAACACCCCAGCGTTTTGCCATTCATTTCTTAATATAACCTAACCTAGCGTAGCCTAACCCGGCATAATTAAACTTTAATGTAATTTAACTTTAAATGATTCAGTATGAACTAATCATGTTAATTTCTCCCTAAAGGACCGAAGCGGAACTTGATCGTGTTATAGCTACTTTTCGTTTTGATGAAAGGGGAATAAATGATTTGGTGGATTTACCGAACAGCCAACCCAGTGACATGAATACCGAGGTCCAGGGATTGGCTCACATCCGGTTAAACGAACGCCAGGTCATCGAGGTCTACTCCTCCCAATTTATCGTAAATGTTTCATTAGCAGGTATCCTCAATTATAGCATAGTTTGCATTAGCACTGAGCTATGATTTCTGAACACAAATCCATCTATGAAAAAATGGACTTTAATTATAAAGAACCAGTATGAACTAATCATGTTAATTTCTCCTTAAAGGACTGATGCGGAGCTGGAACATGTTATAGCAACTTTTCGTGATAGCTTTGATGAAAGGGGAATAAATTATTTGGGGACTTTACCGAGCAGCCAGCCCAGGGGCCTGAATACCGAGGTATTGGCTCACATCCGGTCCAACGAATGCCAGGTCATCGAGGAACTAATGTAAGTTGTTTGGGGGATAAGAATAAAACACATTGTATTTTCATTTATTTGTTAAATGGTAGAAAACATGTACAAAGCGGCTTACAGAACTAGCGTCCATTAAATAAGCCTTAATGGTGACATTTTACAGTTACAAATGTATATACACCTTTAAACAATATAGTTACAAATATATATATATATATATACACCTTTACACAATATAGTTACAAATATATATATATATATATATATATAATATATATACCTTTACACAATACAACGAGTGCGAACATATGGGAACCTTTTTTATTTGTTTGCATACCGTTTCATCATTCATTTCAGTGTCGCACAAATCGAATAATTTAAAAAAAATTATAAATCCCTTCCCACGTGACATGTGCAGGAGAAATGAAAGGCAATACATACATGACATGCCACAAGTATTACTAAAATATCCTTGGAGCTTGGAGGCGGTAAGGATTCCAGACAATTTCAAGGACATGTATCTTCTCGATAAATTGTACAACGACAGGGTTACTCCAGGGCTGAGCGCCGAGGGAATCAAAGTAGTCCATTCTTTCCCTATTTTTAAAATAGATTGCAAACCAATGAATTACCACATTACCAACAATGTCGGTGTTGACGATAATCCCATACCAATCTTTCGTAGTTGGCAATTTCAATATTTCATTCTTCGCAAACACGCCGAAAAATTTGGAGCGTGTGATTCGGTCACTTTTCATTACTCTCTGGAGTGTATTCGCGTCCATTTTAAAAGTCTGTGACTACGTTCCTGAAACGGTCAAATTCTATTAGAGCCTGTGATTCGAGGTACACGAGTACACTAATAGAAGCGTCTATAGGCTTGGCAAATTCCAACCTGACTGAGATGTTCCCACTTTGTTGTGGACTTAAGTGTGTATTTATACTAGCAGATAAGACTTGGGTAATATCAAATGAGTAAAGGTTAAATTCTTCGACAAATTCTTTCTGCGTTACGCCAAACCCAAGCTCGTCACAGGCACCGGCATTATGAGCCAGACTACTATAAGCTCTCGCGCAGAGCGGGAACACAGCGTCTGATGAGTAATCCGCAACCATAGGTCCCCACAATGTAAGGCCATTTACGTATAGATTTATATTTTTAAGACCGAAATTCTCGAATTTAAGGGCGCTCTTTTTATATTTTCCATTCGTCGAAGCGTGACCCTGCATTCCGATTAATATCCTTTTAGGTAGAACTCCCAGGGCCAGGTTTTCTAGCTGCTTCGAGGCCAACCGGGGGGGCACCGTGTATAACGTCATCTGTACTGTTATTTGGGTATTTTACTGTTGTGTGTATTAAAAATTTTTCAATTTCTACATGTTTTGGGGAACTTAATTTCACTCTCCGTACACGCAAATCTGTCTCCATGATGTGAATCACAACGGGTTTTACACCTTCTTCTTGATCAGGTCCCAGATTTATGCAGATCTCAGGACTCGTGCGGTTGAGCTTTAGTTTCAGGTCGACGCCGTTCATAAGCAGTTTCTCCTGGAACGTGAAGTCTGTATGAAGACGCCCAAAACATTCGCATTTCATTTTTTTTAGAATTTTTAAATTTATCCTTTATACTACTTTCATCTTTAGTCTGATAACACTGCCCAACAAAAAAAAATGTTTTTGCTGCTGATTTAATTCTAAGACCTGTTTCTGGATAATATTGATGTGCTGATTTCAAAAATCACCTTAGATTTTGTCCATCACATCAGGTTTTCGTGCAATGCAATATGCCTATTTTGGGTGATCCATGAAGGGCGCTTATCAAAATTGATGATTTTTGAGACCTGTTAACAGCTGTTTTGCTGTTAAAAGTTTATCTGTGGAATACGCAAATCTGTGCATTAAATCTAAAGGTCATGTGCAACATTAAAATCTTGGGTATCTGTGATTTCCCCAGGTGTGAGCGTGACGTCATGATCTGCTTTGTGGCAGTAGTTAAGAACTTCCTAGGAAACAAAAAGTCTGAAAATTATAAAGATCTTGTAAAGGATTTACTTGTAAACTTTCAGCAGTTGGGTTGCAACATGAGCATTAAAGTTCACTATCTCAACAGTCATCTGGATAAATTTCCAGAAAATCTTGGTGATGTTAGTGAAGAGCAAGGTGAAAGTTTCCACCAAGATATCAAAGTGATGGAAGAACGATACCAAGGAAGATGGGATACCCATATGATGGCTGACTACTGCTGGAGCCTGCAAAGAGATTGTCTTGACATCTTTCATTCTAGGAAGTCCTATAAGAGAAAATTTATCAGCACTGAAAAGTAAGAAAACAAGAAAAAGACAATGTTAAGAAAACTGGTCCCGTGCTTGCTTTAATATGGATTCATTTTTTGCTTATTTAAACACTTTTAATCACTTTATGTGTCAATATTACCATTGTATATTAAAGTTCATTCCCTGCACAATTGTTTACTTTTCCATGCTGATTCTGAGTATGTAAAAACTTATTTTTTGAAAAGAAAAAAAATTGGGCATAACCCTGCCAAAATGCGATATCTCCAAAATATCTGTATTTGATTGCTCGAAAACCTGACGTGATATGCAAAAACTAAGGTGATTTTTTAAATCAGCACACCAAAGTTACCTAAAAACAGGTGTTAGAATTAAATCAGCAAAATTGGTGTTGGGCAGTGTAATAGCCCTCGGCGGTTGAAAATGTGTCCTTCGCTTCTTTTGAAAAGTTGAGGACATTTTTCAGTTAGGCTCGTAGATGATAATAACCCGTTCCTGCCGAGATGTTAACCTGATTTAAATACACTTCACACTGGCTGAATATGGAATGTAGAAGGTTGGTTTCAGGGTATGCAAAGTAACTATCATCGCAGTCCGTTCCATCTGAATGGGCTATACGCAGTTTAGCGTACATGTGCATGCAGCTCAGATCAAAAAACTAAGGGCCTGAGCTGGGTATCACAAATTCTATAGAGGCACTCGGCGAACTAATTGTGTTTAATAGGTTAATTTTAATAAAGTCGCTATGCTCAATAGAAACCTGAATAGGGGGTATATCAAAGATGGACAGTTCCGATATACAACATTGTGAACTACACGGATGGATGAAACGCGCCATGACGAGTCAGAAATAGTACCACCTCTCTCGACAAGTAGTAATCAGCCTATGATTCGTGAGAGTAGTGTCTTCAGCTTATATCAGTTAAAAAATGTTCAGCCATAGGCTTCATACGCTTAGAACACTTCTTTTTGATGTCCTTTTACGTTTAGCGCCACGTGTTGGTAATCCCTTCTTCCTGACAACCCTCTTCTTCCCACCACCACGCGTTTTTCTCTTTGCATCTTTGATGATTTCGCCCCGTGTACGTTTTACACGTTTTTTTAGAGCTTCTTTAGGTTTAGTGCCATCTATTATGTCTTCTACCGCGTTAAAACCTGATTGTAACGTCTTCCTGCCAAGGTATCTAGCTCCCCTCTTCAAGAGTGGGACAGCGGTACGTAGTATGGTTGAAAAAATGGACTCAAGCCCACTGCCACGCTAATATCTCACCCCTCGACAGACTGTGAAAGGTCTTCGGGTCATTATAAATGAAAGCGACGAAAGTGTAGCTTCACTGTTAAGCTCCCATCACCGAATGGGAAATTTTTTCCCTCAATCGTTCTTATATATATCGAGATATTGGTTAATAGATTAGTCGCAACATTCACATAATGGGGCTTGTCATACGTAATGCTCAAACTTTTCCCTCTATGGTTGGGGATGTGTGCAATGCAGCAGGCGCGCCTGGGTGTCCCCAACAAATTGATGTCCTACGATATTGCTGTAAATATAGCTTATGTCGGGATGGGCAGTTTTCACCCAATTTCTTCATCTTCAGCTGATACATTGAGCTGGACAAGTCATGTTGTGCCTTGTGTATCTCTTTGGAGAGCTGCACCATATCGACCTTCGGCCACAATTGTGAACAGCTCTTTATCTTTAATATTTCTACTAAGCGTTTATTTTAACTTCAACGCGTGCAGGCGTGTCTACGTTTACGACTTCAAAAAGTAAATCGGTTGTCAAGTGCGATTTTTCATGACTCTTGTTTAACCTCGTCACAATGTCCCTGGCTGTGTCATAATGACCGATTCCTGGTGTTACATTTGTACTATAGTACTGTACCTCACCGAACAAGAATGATCGCATAGTATTGTTTAAGGTTATGCCTATTTTTTCACACTCATCGACTCTTCGTTCACATAAACCCACCTCGTACGAATCACGTTCCAACTCAATGGGCCATGGAGTTCTGTTACAAAGTTGGCCAGGGTGTTGTTAGGATGTACAGACAGAGAAGAAGAGGACGGGAATGTGACATAGAAGTGGGTAGGCGCCATGTTGCATACTATTTAAGCTTCATTATTGCAGCAGCTTTTATATAGGTGTTAAAGCTTTCTGGGTAGCCCAGCCATTTCACCAGGTACATTTTTCTCTTTCCTGAACGTCTGCTGCCTAAAATTTTCTCAATTTTAAACACACTTTTTCCTAAATTAAATGTCACTTTCTGCAACTCCTCGCAGTAAAATCCTCCTGCGATTTCTTCCCCATTCAAATCTTCAACGTAATACATCATCATTAGGTCTCATAGCACTAACTTTAAAAATCTCACGTGTCCATCCTTGCTCAAATCCCTTCCCGAATTTATTTCCCGAACGTGATAGCCTTACATAATCATTGAATTTGAAATGTGTAGAGTGTGGCGGCGGTGCTCTGTCGGATTCTTATAATCTTCGTACTCAAGAAGAAATTTCTGCAAAGCCTCTTGGTACAAAATCCTTTTCTCATCAGGTGACTTTTCACTGTTTAATTGGGCTAGCAACTCGCTTTCCATTCTTTAAAGCCTGCTTTTACGGGGTTCTAGAACCGTGTCTGGAATCTTTGAACTTTGCAATGAAGCATACACCTCGTGCGGAATCACTATCACTTTCTTCATTATATTAATCTAGTCAGTAAAGGCCCCAAAACTGAAAATAAGATGGGGAGTTTGACTTTTACGAGCGAGCGCACGTATTATGTTCTTGTAACGACGTAAGCGAGCCTTCTGAGGGGGTTTCATTGGCACATTACATTTTATAACATTAAGACAGATTTCACAGATACATTTTAAAAAGTCGGAGTCGCTATTTTTAAGAAACATCTGTTGCAATGCCCGGGACAGTCGTTGATAGATTTTTATTAATTCACGATATTTCTTCAGCCTATTTGTCATTCTGGAATATACACCGTTTCAGGATCGTTTGAGAATATATTCGTTCGTAGAAGCACCCTAAACGTGTTTCGCGGGTGAAGGTCACAAAGCAAATATCCGTAACGCTGACTTGTGGCTTCTTTATAAACCTCCAAAACCTCCTTACGCTGATTCGAGAACATTTGATTGGCTAATACCCCAATTTGTGACACATCTCTACGTTGTGTGAATAAGACTAGATATTGTGTATTTAACGACACATCGCGCATGTATCTATTTTTGAAAAATAGATTCTGATTGATGAAGAATACGCTTATGTTAAGATGGTTGGAGAACACTGTAAATGTCTCAGCAAACGTTTTATCCATTTCCAACATGAGATCGTCAATTACAATGACTGTATGCTCATTACCCTTTAACGAATTAACGTCATATACACCTTTGTGGAACAAAATTTCATCTTGGTACTCGTTGAACACTGACTGATACGTCGAATAGCACCATATTACTTTATGCACAAATTTTGAGAACATCTCCTCCTCCACGTCAGGTATAAAGCGTGCCAGGATTGCGCCGGTTGTTAGGCTCCCAGTAATAGAGCCCCCAACCCTCTACGTCTTACGACACATCCCCCACAATAGTACCTTCCTCAAATATACCCCCTTATTCCTGTTCAGTTCCGGGTACTTCCTCCACACCAGCAGCTTCTCGGGCTGTGCAGGAGGGTATAACTGCCCTGACTAGAAATCGGTACGTGGTCAGGGTTGACCCTGGATCCATGTATAGTAGGGTGGCCCACTTTTCAATTTTTTTTGAAAAGTATAGGTGATCGTGGTTTTTCCCATTATTTGGCACTATACTAGCACATTGGTACCATTTTTACAAAAATTGATCAATATTTAGGGGTCTCGCATCGACCTTGAAATTACTAGTTTTTTTTTTTTTAAATGCGTACTTTTTAACTTTTTACTGAATCAAGATAAATCATTAAGTAGGGATGTTTTCTGAATCCACTTAATGAGAGAAGTCGTTTGGTGTGCCTGCCAATGTCATACGACTAACGGTTTAAAGGTTGTGCCTGTATACAGGTAATACCAATGTGCTAGTATAGTGCCAAATAATGGGAAAAACCACGATCACCTATACTTTTCAAAAAAATGAGTCACCATACCCGGGCGGAATGTATAATGTATATAGGTAATTAGAAAATGCACTATGCCTGTGCCAGGTACCTAACCTATTTCTTTTTTTGCAGATCATAACATTTTGAAATTCTGTCTGAGGTCCTCATCCTTTGTCATGGACAAATCGATGGCAACCATAACTGGAAGAACTCTTGAAGCTACAAATAGAGAGTCATCAAAAGGAAAGGCGAAAATAACATCGCTACCTTCTCTAAGATCGGCCTCGGAAATTTTTTTAGTTGGCCAACCGTCGTCCTCCATCAGTGGTAGCAAATTGCCAACAACACGGCAGGTTTTGCAATACTTCTTCAGTGTTATCCAGTACACTGCTAACAGGAAAGACGCATTAAAAGAAACCGTAAACAACGTCTTAAAGTTTTGGAACATGGCCCGCATTAAAACAATCACAAAGCTCAACTGCGAACGGAAGCTAGAGGCATTGTGGAAAAAGTGGCACTTACTCCAAAAGAGCAGAAAACGAGAAACTGAAGCCGGAGGAAAACGGCAGAAGTTTTCGGACAGTGTGGACAAGCTGTGGGATATCGGAGCATCTGACGCTGTCGAAGATATAAAGAAGAATCGACTGCTGTCCGACAAGGACAAGAAAGAAGACAGTGACTTCTACCTCGATCAACGTGGTCCTCGGGTGGCAACGATGAGCGGGAACGATAAAGTTTTCGCTGTAAAAAGAAAGTTACAGGAAGGAAGAAAACGTCCTCGCCAGGAGCCGCAAACCTCAAAGTGTGCATACGAAACCGAAGATAAGGCCATGGAGAATGATGATACTGGCATGTCAGGAGAGTCGGAGACAGAACTAGCGTTCCCCCTGCCGAAAGAGCTAAGTGTGTCTGTCAATCTTCCTCGCCGCATCCTTAATGCACCTGCTGTCATGGAAGTGGCTGATCGTTTCCGCATGTCCAATAATCAGGTGCGTATTGTGTATAGTATTCATCGATAGCGTCAGTTTTAAAGTGTCCCGTAACCCACATGTATTCTTGACAGTTTCCTTTCCACTTTCCATTCTCTACATAGGGAGTAAGCATTGTGGCTGCTATCACACGTTCGGCGGATCCACCAGCAGACCTAAATCAGTTCAGCATCTCGAAAGAAACGGCTCGCCGGGGAAGAGTGTCACATCGCCGTGAAGTGGCGACGGCTGTGAAGGACTCCTTCACGCCACCGAGGCACACTGTTGTCCAGTGGGATGGCCAAATGGTCAAGGTCAGTTGATTAAGTTTTCATAGCTATCAATTTAGTAATGAGATTCATGAAGCATAATGTCATTTAAAAAGAGAACTGAATGTGAAAAAAATAGGTTACTTTACAACCATGAAATTGAAATATATGGCATGTGTTTCAGAACTTCCTTGGAACGGCGGAGCACCGCCAAGCAATTCCCATCTCCGGGGCTCCTCATTGCACAGAAGGAAAGTTGCTGTCAGTCCCAGCTGTTGCTGACGGCACCGGACTGTCGCAGGCGCGGGCAACCATACATGCTCTCGAAGATTGGGGATGTGAGGAGAGCGTCATCCGACTCTGCTTCGACACCACTTCCTTTCTTCCTTATTTGTCTGCTATTTGCTGATTTTTTTGAAAAGTATAGGTGATCGTGGTTTTTCCCATTATTTGGCACTATACTAGCACATTGGTATTACCTGTATACAGGCACAACTTTTAAACCGTCAGTCGTATGACATTGGAAGGCACACCAAACGACTTCTCTCATCAAGAGGATTCAGAAAACATCCCTACTTAATGATTTATCTTGATTCAGTAAAAAGTTAAAAAGTACGCATTTAAAAAAAAAAACTCGTAATTTCAAGGTCGATGCGAGACCCCTAAATATTGATCAGTTTTTGTAAAAATGGTACCAATGTGCTAGTATAGTGCCAAATAATGGGAAAAACTACGATAACCTATACTTTTAAAAAAAATTGAAAAGTGGGCCACCCTAATGTATAGCAATGGTGTTGGACTGCGACGCGTAGTTGAACGTATTGTGGAGTTTGCCCTTCAGAACCGCGATCAATGTGAAGTCCTTTAGGTTCGGTTCAGATGACGGGGACGTAGATGATTTTTGGGTAGTAATACCGTTCAGACGCTTGGCAGCTGTAGACATAGAATATATCTTGGGCCGTATAACGCAGGCCTCTCAAAGTAGTACAGCCTTCAATATGGACAACTTCATGGTAGATATTGACAAAGTATTCCGGGTTGCGCGTCATAGTTCCACACCTTATACTCTTAATTTCAATTCTCAGGCTATTTACAGAAAGTATATAAACGTCGATCGTGGTTGCGGCTTTATAGCAATAGTCTTAGCTCATATGTTCACTGTACTAAATATAATCGCGTATAATATCTGGCTACCTACGGTTGTGCAGCGTGCCCGTAAACTGGCTTCAGATTGTAAGCTTGAGTTTGAGTGTAATATGGGTCCTGAAGAGCTGAGAAGGGTCGAGCAGGAAATGAATGTTCGTATAGTTGTATTTGGAATGGATGATCGTCGTAGGACTGTGTATGTTTTTAAAAGCTGTGTGAGAGGACGTACAAGACCTCTACTTATTTTAGGATTGTCAGGAACATCGTATCTCCCCATCCGTAATATAAGGACTCTCTACGCTAGTTATGATAAAAGTCGAAAATATATGGAAAGCATCATGATTTGTGTAAGGGATGTCTCGAGTTTGCGGATGATATAGAGAAACATTGTAAGGAGTGGTACATGGTATGTGAGCAGTGTAAAAGCCCCAAATGTGAAAGTCGTGTAGATGAAACCGAGAAGAGGGAATGTAATGTGTGTAGACGTACATTTTTCAATAATAAAGGCTTTGAGCTCCATAAATCAATTAGCACTTGCAGGAAAATGAGGATTTGTAAATGCGGTATGTTTAACATGATGGATAATTGGGGGAATTTCAAACGTAAATGCGATGAAATTCACTGTTCTACATGTCATGAAAAATATAAGGCGGATGGAGTGAAACATGTACGTTATAGGAAAGATGCTAAACCTAAAAATAGCCCTTGTATAACCGTGTACTACGATATAGAAACATACACGAACGCAGAAACCAAAGAGGTTATTCCACATTTACTCGTAAGTCAGACTATCTGTGATGAGTGCATGGATATCGAGTGTGATGAGTGTCACAAATGTGAAAAACAGACAAACGTTTTTAAAACGATTACACACGACAGACCCGTGAAACTCTTGGTATCCTATATTGTCAAATTAGCAGAAAAGTTTTAAAAAAATGACTGTAAATTCTTGCCCATAACGGGGCAAAATTTGACACATAGTTCCTTTATAAGGAGTTGCTTGAACACGAGTCGTCTGCGATATTTACAGGCGACCCCTTGAAAAGAGGCAACAAACTAATACAAATGCAGGTAATGTTCAGTTTAAAGACACCCTGTTGTTCCCATCTTGTAAATTAGCCAAGCTACCCAAGATCATGGGCGTAGCCGCCGAAGTTTCAAAAGGGTATTTCCCTTATACATTCCTCACTAGCGAAACTTTAAATTACGACGACTACCTCCACCCAAACATCACTTTAACTATGAATGTATGAGTAGAAATGAACGTGAAGAATTTGACAGCTACTACAACAGTTTTGATGAATCTAATCCTTACAATATAGCTGATGAATGTGAATGTTATTGCGTGAATGATGTGCGCGTGCTTAGAATATGTTTCCAGGCCTTTAGAAGGATATACATAGCCCTTTTCAGATGCGATCCGTTGCAAATCGCTACTACGATCGCCTCATTATGTTTTACGGTGTTCAAGAATAACTTCATGCCTAAAGACACCTTAGCCGTCATTCACAGAAACAATCCCCGCAGTTACAGGCACAAGGCTATTTACTGGCTCATACACCTACAGCAACAGACAGGGGTATACATAAAACACGCCCGCAACACGGGGGAAGTACCCATTAAGGTCAATGGTCGTGTTTTTTGGGTTGATGGCCTAAGTGAGGATCCAACCACTGGTGAGAAGACTGTGTGATCGTGTGGGAGCATGAGTATGATGCACGAATGGAAACAGATGGCCAGTACTGTGAAGAAATAAGGTCCATCAAAAGTTCAATGGTGTTGGACCCCCTCAAATGCGGTGACAGCTTGTTTGGAGGGCGTACAAACCCATTCAAGCTATACTTTCCGCCTATGGAGGGCGTGAAACTCCATCACTACGACTTCTGTTCTTTATACCCCTACGTGATGAAGAATAATCTGTACCCCGTAAGTGCGCCTGAAAAATTGGAGGGTCCCACCATGCCAACCATCGAGGAGTTCTCAGATAACTTGAGTGAGCACTACCTTGGACTCTCTTTCGTAGACGTGCTCCCCACTCGCGATTTATGGATGCCGATCTCACCCGTCGTTATAGATCACAAGCTCATGTTTCCCCTGTGCGTGAAGTGCGCAGAGGAGAACAACGGTGATTGTAACCACAGCCAACACGTAAGATCAGAGGTGTATATATAAGCCCTGAGCTGGACCTAGCCGTTCGCCATGGGTACATAATATTGAAGATACATGAGGTGTGGAGGTTTCAGAAGCTACCCAACCTTTTCACGCCATATATAAACGCTTTTTTCGGATTTTTGGATTTCGGATTTTTTAAATCCGCGAGGAGTTGATACCGAAGATGAAAAAACGGCTTATATTCAGCGTTACCGTGCCCATGAAGGTATACAGCTTCACCGCTCCCAAACTGTTAAGAATCCTGGCAAGCGCTTTAGTGCAAAGTTGTGCCTAAACAGTCGTTGGGGGAAATTTGCACAAAATACTGGCAAAGGGAACGTTCATTTGGCACAAAGTTATAGTGAAGTCTGGGATTATGCCAATGCTCCCGATAAAGAGGTTATGGAGATCGTGAATGTAGGTAATACTTACATAATAAAGTACAACATCACCGAACTAGCCACAGATACCTCAAGGGTAACAAATATACCTGTAGCCAGCTTCACAACGGCCTACGCCCGCATCAAGCTTTGGGGACTACTGCACTCTCTTGGGCGGAGGGTGCTGTACGCTGACACAGATACCGTAATATTCACGGCGATGGAGGGTGAATACATGCCAGCTATTGGGGAATTCCTCGGAGAGTTAACTGACGAGATCAAGGATGAGTATAGTGATGGTGCATACGCAGACTCATTTGTATCAACAGGGCCAAAAACCTATGGGGTGCGGGTGAGGGTGGAGGATGATATGAAATATATCGTAAAGGCTAAGGGTATCACGCTTAACCATGCGAACCGACGAGTCGTTAACTTTGACTCGTTGAAGGATCTAGTCTGCTTGGAAGATGAGGACAACCAGCCACCTCATCTGACTGTGGGGACCCACAATTTTCGGGGGCAGAAAATGGGGTGTGTGAAGGAACTTAGGGGCACGAAGGTATGCCGTAACTCCTATAGGAAACGTTACCAGGTGCCTGGTACCTATGATACCGTACCCTTTGGATACCTTAGTTCTTGATTGTATTTATTTATTTATATATATATATATATATATATTATATATATATATATATATATATATATATATATGTGTATGTATTATTAACGATATGTTTATTTATTACGTATATTTGCTTCAATTAAGGTTTCATTTTCTCCTTTGCCTGTGTGCGTGTGTACATTCCTAAGCTCCGCCCACTGTAAGATCGGTCACATGACTCCTGCCACTACCTGAGCATATCTCTATCCCTGCGTTCTCAGTTGACCTCTGCAAACCCTTGAGCTCAGACGTGTATTTTCTCTCGTAGACGAAAATTAGTAATGGCTACCTTTAATATTGCGTGTTCAACGTTTATGAAGTGGTATTCGGCAAAGTGTGAAGATATGATAGATACTGAAAGACTCCCTATTCCGCCCTCCTTTGATACTTTTAAGTCTACATTGACCCGTGCGAAGGAACAAAAGGTACAAATACTCTACGGCTATTCTGGCGAGGGCATTGTAGGATTCCGTGGTACAAGCGATGTATTGAAGTATGTTGTAGACCTAACCTTTATAAAAGCTCAAATATACCGCGAAGTAGAAGAAACAACACGTGCAGAAGATAAGCAACGGTTATGGTTAGTGAGTCTTGTTGATCAGTGATGTGACAAGCGATATTATGTCATGTTACATCATACCGAGTACTCGTACCCTACAGTTGAGAATGTAAATCTTGTCATCATGGAGAATCTTAAGTATTTTACCACTGTATTAATATATATCATGAGGTTTGTAGTGAGGTTGTGGCTAAAGGCTTGTGCGAGTTTTTAACAGATTTTAGAGACGAGTATCGTCTGCTAAGCAAAAAGGAAAAATACGGGCATATGTTTCTCTCAAATAGTGCACCGGATTGTGAATAAGATGTTTAGTTCGTGAAAATGAACGAAAATGTCTGGTGCACCTTCTGGGGAGTGGGAGTGATAAAACATTAAAATCGGTATTGTTTCATGTATCGGAAAAATTCTGATTGACTAGTATAATGGGGCACAAGTATTCATGTTGTAACAAACCCGTACACGTTTCAGCAATTTATGGTGTGGCTCGCTCACCCCCCCGTAAGCCGAACCACCCACCCGTGTACCTTACCCCTCCAAAGCGCACGAGTTCGATCAAACTCGTACACGTTTCACCTGTGTGACTCACTCCTCCACACCTGTTCCCCGAGCTAAACAGCGCACCGGTTTCTTATAGTCATCTCAGAGCTTGAACCGACTGGACGTGCACTCCTCGAATACGATGGAACTTCCTTTGAGAAGCATTCTCAATGCCGTGTACGATGTGTCCGTGACGAAGTTGTTGGGCGTGTTCAGGTGTGAAACCGGTACCATTAACTATATACTTGAAACGATTTGGAGACACGCAAACAAACGTAATGTTGTTTATTTAAGTGTTGAGCACATGAATAGAATCTTCGTGATAGTTGAGAAGTGGGGTGAGGACCGTTATAAAATACCTGCAGGTGTAGGTACAAGAAGAGAACATATTAGTGATTCCCCCCTCATATGCCGTTGTTTATACGTTGTGTTTAAATAACGATCAGCTATGCATTGATATATGGCTGATGTGGAAGAATGCATCTGATAATAACGTTCTTGTCCCTACGCGAAACCGATTCATCCTCGACAGAATGTTTGAAATCGTCGAATTCCGCAAGCTGAAGCCTATATTAGACGCTCGTGTTACGGATGTGATTTATTTTGACACGGTTCTTGAATACGCATACACCGCTCTACTCGACAGATTTATCGAATGTAGGAATGAACGAGGCGAGAATGGTCTAGAGTTGGATGCTTATTTAAAAGGTTTAGACTTTGAAATATCCCGAACTTTGGTACAAAGGACTTGAGCGGTACAGGGCAGAGCTCACCTACACTGTTCACCCTGAAGAGTTGTATCTCTATATAATGAGTAGCTGTCGTTACGACTTGGAAGATTATTTCAATTGCCGCTATGCAGAGTGAGGAAGAGTTCACGATTGAAAAGCTCGGGTCGGTAAGAAAAAACCCTCGATTGGAAAGGAGTGTTTATGAACTTGTATTTAATAATGACGTGATAGCTAACGATGCCCTCTTTGTGCGTGCTTTGGAGTGTATTCTGGCTGTGTTTAAAGATAACTTACCACCTGAATGTAAAGTGGGCAAAAAAATAGTACTGAATAATATGAAGGCCATTTATATCTAGTATAGGTATCCGTATAACTTGAGCGGTGAAATAATGTTAAGCCGTATTTACCGCGTAGTGCAAAGCAATAATGATGTGACTGTAGACTCGATTACGTGTGAATTTAGTGTATTGCGCAGTAGAACATAAAGTATTTTGATGTATATTTATTTTCAATATAATTAATTATTTAATATAATTGTGTATATATATATATATATATATATATATATTCTTCCTGTACTAATATGCTGCTGATTATACTCCTTCGTTTTGTATATTATTATTTTTTATATATTTAATATTATTATTTTCAATATATTTAATGTTATTATTTTCAATATATTTAATTATTTAATATAACTATATATATTTTTTTTCCTGTACTCATATATTGGTGATTATACTCCATCGTTTTTATATTTTTTGGTTTATATATATATATATATATATATATATATATATATATATATATCTAATATACTATTTCAGAAATGAAGCCTTATATATATATATATGCACTAAAATCACAAAATAACACGTGACCTTATTAATAAGCAAACAACCACAGGGAAAAGGAAACACAAAGTCCGAGCACTTTCGTGATATATTCACATTATCAAGGAAGAACAGAAAATAGCATTTTCTGTTCTTCCTTGATAATGTGAATATATCACGAAAGTGCTCGGACTTTGTGTTTCCTTTTCCCTGTGGTTGTTTGCGTATATATATATATATATATATATATATATATATATATATATATGTAACAGTTTTTTTGCGCACACCTACAGGTCGTTACAATTGGTGTAGAACAATGCGGTTTTCATCATTCGATGCGTCTTTTTATTGTGCAGTGCCCATGCTAAAAAAAATTCCATAACATAATTCCTTCCCCCCCTTTTATGGGTACAGTTCTTCCCATGCCTGTACACGCATTTTTTTCATTTTTCATTTTTAGTCATAATTTTGGCACAAAATAAGTCAATATTTACTAAACATTTAATATCAAATATCATTCGATTCACAAAAGATTTATTTATCGATTCAATTTAAAAAAAGCATCTATTTTTAAAATTCATAAAGAACTTTTTGCAAAAACCTAAAAACAAACATCCATTTTTAAAATTCAATGATTTTTATACAAAATATTTTGATATTTTTAAAATTCAATGATTTTTATACAAAATATTTTGATATTTGTTATAATTTTAACATTTTTCGATTCACAAAAGATTTCTTTATCAATTCAATACAAAAAATTACATAATTAAAACGGGCAATTTAAATAAACATGAGTTTAAAGTTAAACGAGCCACACTCGAAATTATTTACCTGACTGTTGTGCGTTTTATTACTGTGGCTTTTGTACAAATAATTTTACGTATACACAAACAATTTGATAGGATATTGATTTATCATTCTATTTTTTTAGTTGTCATAGAAATACGTTAATTAAGTTATCTGATTAGATGCGCTTTTATAGTTGAAGATCATTTTTGGAAAATTATTTATTTTCCCCACTTTAAAATATTACAAAATTTCTATTAGGTATCCTAATATCATTATGCCTGTCGCTGTAAGTAAGAAAATAGCAATTAAATAATTAATTTTAAAACATTAAATGACGTCATCAAGATCATTACGAAACCTATGGTAAAATTATTCAATACCCGGTTAGGTTCATTGAATGCCAGGTTAGGTCATCTGTACGCCCTTGACGATTGGTTAGGTTAAGTCGTGATATTTTCGTTGGCTTTAACGAAAATATCATGATTTAACCTAACCAATCGTCAAGGGTGTACAATTAACCTAACCGGTCATTCAATTAACGTACCCGGGCATTCAATTAATCTAATCGGGCATTCAGTTGACCTAACCGGCCATTTAATTAACCTAATCGGGCATCATTACTATTATAATTTAGCAAAAATGTGTCTGCCTGTCTGTCCGCAGAAAAAACTTTTACGTTTCTGAACCGATTTCGACCAAACTTCGTATGGTGGATGGGGGTGATGAGTAATGAACGAAAATATATGTGTGACCCCCCCCCCCACCACCACCACCAATTACTGGGCCCAAGGGCCCCCAGCACCGCGATAAAACTATAGAAAAGAACGCAGCAATGAAAATCTTGAGCTTCACATTGTGTCAATATTTGTGAAGCTTAAGATTTTCATGACATAGTTTTATTGACCAAATAATTGAACCCCCAGTAATTAGGGGCCTGCGACCCCCCAATTACTGTCGGTTCAATTATTTGGTCAATAAAACTATAGAAAAGAACGCAGTCATGAAAATCTTGAGCTTCACATCCGAGTTCATCGTATCAAGATTTGTGAAGTTTTAGATTTTCATGGCTGCGTTCTTTTCTGTAGTTTTATTGACCGAATAATTGGTTCGCCAGTAATTGGAGGGCCACAGGCACCCCAATTACTGAGGCCCAAGGTGAGGGGAATGGGAACGATATCCAGATAAAGGGCTATTGATGTTCAAAATAAAATACGCCGTAGGCCCACAATTCGGTTTGGGTCGAAGGTCCAAGCACCGCAGCTCTAGCAAAATCGGCGCTATGCGCCGATCTTTTGCTAGTATATATATATATATTCCTGGTTCGTATTTCTTATGCTATTATTATTTTTATTTTATTTTTTGATCATATATATTCCATCGTTTGATTGTAGATTTGTTTTCTATATATTTCGTGAAATTGATTCCAATAATTTGTCTAAATAAACAGAATGATGTGATGGTGTTGTATTTAATTATTTTGGTTGTAAACGATATTATTATTTAATTATACCAAATGGCTGCCTTCTAAACTGACTGACGGATTTCTAAACCAACTGTCAACAATATCTGAATAGCGCAATCTGGCAGCCGAAAAGGTAATATATACATCTGCCTTCTAGGTATTCTACGTCAACTGGCTGGTAAAGCCAACTGGCGGAAAGCCAGAATATATGTTTTAATTAATTAAATAGCGCAATCTGCCAACTCAACCCTAATAATGTACACCTGAACAAGCCATTTGCGCCTCCTAAGAAGCCTTCTAAGCCAACTGGCTTCTACGCCAACTGGCTGATTAGGACCTTATAAGAGAGCGGGCGCTCGGCTGAAGTCTTAATATGCGCTTGGCTCCTGCCAAGCGAACACTCCTCTCTCCTTCTCCTTTCTCTCTTAGGTTTAGTATACCCCTTTCGGGGGTGAGGCCGTCCCAACTTATCCCCCAAAGAGGTCTCCCACAGCTTGCTGTTGGAGTTCATTGCAGCTTGGGGGATAACCCCTCCCCCTTGTTGCATAACATCTTGCAACATTTCCTTTGCAGCATTGATCACCATTTGCAATTGCATTGCACTCTAACATTTTGCGCCCATGCTACTGCTAGGACTATTTTTATTTTTTCGTTTTCATTTTCTTCTTTATTTACTTCAGATTCGTTAGCCCTTCTTGGTGCCTGTTTCATTACCCTGCGAATCCCCGTATTTGTTAAGTGTCTGTAATTATTGAATGGTATTTCATAACTGAATTGTGTTGGCTACATCTAAAAAAATTGGTAACTCTGTTTGCTGCTGGTTTTGGCTGCTCACCTGTCGTGTTCCTTTGAGGGTGGTGGTAACGGCACTTTTGCCCATACTTTCATCTCCCATATCTTGCATAAGTATTGCAGCTACTAAAGTGGTGTAACTTGCAATTTTTTCGAAATTTACAAT
>JAJOZX010000349.1:640000-725000 GCA_023014485.1 Bathynomus jamesi
GGTGTGCCCGTTGTGCCAATGGAATGTCGTACAGAATAGGCATTAAACATGTCTGCAGCATTTACATATAAGTGTCACCTGTCACATTACCATCAAAGAAGTACGAATCAATTAACCGATCGCTCCATATCGCCGCCCACAACATAACCCGTGGATCATGTTGCATATGAGTCACTTCTATCCAATGTGGGTTGTCATTGGCCCAATAGCGTGCATTATGTCTATTGACATTTCCGTTGAGATAAAATATCGCCTCGTCACTGAACATGATCCAACGGATGAGGCTGGGTTGTTGTAAGAACCATTCGCAAAACTGCTTTCTACGGTCCGTATCATCACCGTGCAGATCCTGAACAAGTTGGACTTTGTAGGGATGGAAATGATGTTTCTTTAGAATTCGAAGAATGGATCTCCTGTCGACTCTTGTCTCCTGAGAAAGCTTTCTCGTTGACTTTTTTGGACTTCGTAAGAGATGACCTAATACCATTTTTGTTGTTGCTTCATCGGTTGAAATTTTTGGCCTACCGCTACGCGGGCGGTCATGAACACTTCCCGGTTCTTTAAACCAATTAATTACTCTTCCAACGGTTTACTGGTCAATTGGAGGTTTCTCCGAGTGTTTTCTATTAAATTCTGCAGCGATTGATCGATTTGTAGTACCTGATATTCGATACATTAAAACCAAGCTCACCCTCTCGTCTGTTGTTAATTTCGCAGCGACATACGGCGACATACGTGCGTATGTCCGATTAGCGCGCTCCAATATACGACGACATACGTGCGTATGTCCAAAACTTAAAGAAGAAAGCTAAATTATACGACATTTCTGCTTTTAGTTAGAAATATTTAAGTTTTGGACATACGCACGTATGTCGTCGTATACTTGAGCGCGCTAGTCGGACATACTCACGTATGTCGCCGTATTGAAGGGGTTAAGGAAAGCACGCAGCACTAAACTTTCTACACTTTCTCATTCCTTTTCTGTCCACGTCTCTAACGCAAGTGTTAATCGGTATTTTTAATTTTTCATCTATTCAACTGATGAACTCTGGAACAATCTTCCTCAATCCATCTTTCCTCCTGTTTATGACCTCCCGTTTTTCAAACGCAAAGTGTCTAGGCATCTTGAAAATCTCCGGCCTTGATTTTGGCTCTCTTTTTCTTCTGGGGAGGCGGGGGGGGCGCTTTTGCGGACATTCGCCCTTGGCCCCTCCTTCCTGCATAAAAAAGTTAATGAAGTAGCCAACAACAGTATCGTAACGTCCTTAGCTTATAATACAAAAATCAGCAGGAAAATTAGAAATGCAGAAGAGGTGGAACACCTACAGGCGAACACAAACAGAATATACAGATGGTCAGAAGACACACACACACACACACACACACATATATATATATATATATATATATATACTAGTGATGTAATGGATGTCTATAAGAAAAATTATAGATTTTCGATTCCCCACATTATTACGAACATGTTTTAGGTTTTTCTAACGTAAAAACCCTTGGTCACTTCATATTCATCACTTCACAAAAAAGCCATATAGCTAAGCAATCATGCTATGTAGAATGTACATTGTACAGTACATTAGTACTTACAATAATAGTGATGCTATGGTATGCGCTTTCAATACAGTATTTACAAGTTTTAGCCACACTGGTTACACTGCACGACAAAATTACAAACTTTTTCTGCCCTTTA
Organism: Bathynomus jamesi; assembly: GCA_023014485.1. Classification (NCBI taxonomy): domain Eukaryota; kingdom Metazoa; phylum Arthropoda; class Malacostraca; order Isopoda; family Cirolanidae; genus Bathynomus; species Bathynomus jamesi. The sequence goes on from JAJOZX010000349.1 coordinate 641,706, forward strand.
AACGAAACGAAGCGATTTTTATAAATTTGGATGCGCCGAGTTCAAATCTGATGTCAGAATATCTATATCACCCACCGTTTTGAAGGGACGTGTAATAAAATCTTATATACAGATTGAATACCTTAACATAATTATTACAAGATCAGAACAACAATTAAAATCTTTTTGCTGATGTTTTTCGTTTACACATAACTCTCGGGAGTTTCCCTAATGAGAAACCAGCAATATTCATCCAACATAATGGAATTCCACCTTCCTTGGAACCGCGTTTGATATAATTTGGATAATTTTTGTGAAACATTAACGTAGTTTTCTGGAAAAATGGTGGGTGTTAGAGACAAAATAATAACATATTCGTAATCAGCTCATCAAAATACGTATAAATCAGCAGAATTTGTGCAAAGGACAGAAATTGTGTTGTGCAGTGTTATTGGAATGTGCTAGCAGGATGCGGGACAAGGACCCAACTCGTAATGCAACCCACCAACCACTCCCCCAACCTCCGCCCTTTAATGAAGTGGTTAAAAGTTTGTAATTTACCCTTTTTCACATATAAGTGTAATATCGTTCTCATTTGTTGTCATGCACTTTCCAGTTTGTTAATTTCCATATTTGAATTCGAGAACTGGAAGATTGTACTTGAGAAACAACAGCTTTTCTGCTTTGTCACCTTTTAGTCTATTTCTCTTTTCATCATATATTATACCTATGCCACTAAATAACTGTTCACTGGGTACACTTGATGGAAGACAGTTGATGGAGTACATTTGATGGAGCCCAGTATCTCCAAATACTGGTCGGCTGTAAACCTCCCGTTAATTTCTGCCAGCTCTTTAATGCCGTACAGGTGCACCCATCCCCACACGTTGCAGGTCACGTGTCCACTCCTTGCCAGGGAAAATTCTTGGAGGATCACAGGGTAACGAAACAGGCACCAACAAGGGCTAACGAATCTGAACTAAATAAGGAAAAAAATGAAAACGAAAACATAAAAATAGTCCTATCCAACATACAGGGCCTACAACCAAACCATTCCCTGAACAAAGTCACATCCCTGAAAGGACTCATGCAAGAAACAATGCAGACTTTACATGCCTCGCGGAAACTCATCTGAAGGACTGCAAGACGAACTGTGAAAACTGCGAGTTTTGTAATGACAAAAAAGAAATACAAGTTGACAACTATAGCATACTTCGAGCCGACAGAACAATAAGGCGAAAAAAAGGATGTGCTATTTATACACATGAAAAACATATGGCAGAAATGACTAAGTACTTCACATAACTACGTAGAATTAGTAGCAGCAAAAGTTGAAAAATTAAACATGGTACTAATTGTAATATATAAACCCCCGAACACTCCAACTTCAAAATTCTTAGATACCATTACAAAGGTAAGGAACTGGATGAAAGTTCTACACTCCCCAACCCCAAATATTATTCTCTACGGTGATTTTAATTTCCCATTTATGAAATATAAAAGGATAGGAAAAAATATATGTATAAACCAAGACAAGGGCATATACAGGGTGTTTCAGGAGGAAAGGTCAATACTTCGGGAGGTGATAGTATCGGTCATTGTGAGAAAAAAAGTTCATATGAACATGTGTCTAATTCTGAATGGTTACGGAGATAGAGCTGTTTGAATCTGATGCGCGCGCAGCTCTTCCTCCCCCTTCCCTCCCCTATAACCTTGAACCATGTAAGCTGTAATGTAAGCATGTAACACAAGCCAATCGACAGCTGACTGTTGTGAGTGGCATTGTTTGGTGTTTGAAGCAGTGTTAAGAATGCCACACACCTTCACACATGCCGAATATACAGATATGGTGTATGTCTACAGTTTTTGCGATGGAAGTGCAACAGCTGCTGTTGCAGAATACCATCGACGGTTTCCGAACCGCAGAATTCCGTATCGAAGAGTGTTTACCAGGGTTTTCAACACATTGCGTGAGATTGGTATACTTCCCAGCCCTCATGTTTCACCTGAACGTGAAGGTCAACAAGATGTGGATGAAGTGAAAAACATTCTTCAGTTGGTAGAGCGTAGTCCTACTACTAGCTCACGAAGAATTTCTACACGTCTCGGTGTACCACACACAAGAGTATGGCGAACATTACGTGAGGAAGGCTTGCATCCATATCATGTACAGCGTGTACAACACCTTCAACCAGGAGACGCTGCCATGCGACTGGAATTTTGTCATTGGGTAAATGCTAATCGCCGATTGCTTCGATTAATACTGTTCACCGATGAAGCTACTTTCACCCGTGACGGTATCAACAACAATCGTAACTCTCATCGGTGGTCAGATGAAAATCCAAATGCCACTGTGGAAACAAATTTTCAACATCGCTTCTCTGCCAATGTGTGTTGCGGTATCATCGATGATCAGCTGATTGGCCCTGTTACTTCAGAGAATCGTCTTACAGGACAAAGTTACCTAGAATTTCTGCAAAATGAATTGCAGGACTATTGGAGGATGTTCCTTTGGCTATACGCGCTGGTATGTACTTTCAGCATGACGGAGCTCCTCCACATTCTACCCGTCTGGTGATGCAATACCTAAATGAAACTTTCCCTGGTCGATGGATCAGCCGCGGTGGTCCCATTCAATGGCCACCAAGGTCTCCAGGCCTCTCTCCGTTAGATTATTGTTTGTGGGGATGGATGAAAAGTCAAGTTTACAAAAGAAAGGTGGATACACGAGACGAATTGCTCGCGCGCATTTTGGAAGCTGCTGCCCGCGTAAAGGAACGTCAAGATCAACTCAGACGAACAACACGCGATCTTCGCACACGAGTTGCAAAGTGCATTGAGGTTGACGGTGGGATTTTCGAAAACGTATTGTAAACTGTAACAAATTTGTCATTTCTGTATCTGATACAACTCAAAATGCCAATGTTTAAACATTAAATGTTAGAAACAGTAATTGGTTTCTCTTTCTTGATTACCATTAACAATGCTTTTGCATTTGTAGATTCAAACAGTTCTATCTCCGTAACCATTCAGAGTTAGACACATGTTCATATGAACTTTTTTTCTCACAATGACCGATACTATCACCTCCCGAAGTATTGACCTTTCCTCCTGAGACACCCTGTATGTGGCATACTTTGTATTGTCTGGGTTGGGCTGTTCAAGTTACGTCACTACCACTTACGAGCTGTAAGTCATTTTCCTTTTATCCTACTTTAACCCATTTCTTTTATTTAGGTATACCATAATAAGTGTGAAAATCTTTATTTTTTTTTTTACTCGTGCAAGAAGTGTCCCTTTCTTTTTCTGTATAAATTATAGTTGATTGCAACAATATTACTATTACATACTTCGTATAACAATCGTTAATCATATTACTCTTTTTTTCTATTTAAGAATATTATCTATTTTATACGTTGCATTGGAAACTGATAGAAAGCATATGTGACGGCTATATATAGAGCAGTGTCTCAAGGATAAAAAATAAAGTGTGGGAGTATTTACACACACACACACACACACACACACACGATAGCCACCTCTCGCTCTGACTGGATGCTACCCCTGTCCCCCTCCCCCTCCTCATATCCCCACTTCCTCTTTCCTTCTTCTTCCCCCTCTCCCACCACTACGTTGTTGCTACATCTCGGAGAAGGCTGTACAGGGGTGGAGCGCGACTATTGCAGGGGACTGTACATAGGTATTAGGGTCGTCCTGATTTGTGAAAAAAAAGAAAATTACATTTTCCGGGACACCCTCCCATTTTGTTCCAATGTATTAGAAACCAATGCATAAAAAGAATTAAAAATCTGATGTTATTTAAAGGTCGCTTAGAGGTTCTTGACTTTCTTTGTTTAGCTTTTGAACCATTTTTGTCTTTGTTTCTGATGGTAAATTTATACCAAAGAATGCAAGTGCTATTAATTCTCTAGATAAGTAGCACAGTTGACCACAAAGTTTTTTTCAGTGCCGCATTAGCCAAATTAAGGTTTTCTGTTCTGTACTCATCTAGTCTCCAACAAATTTAGATCATTTGTCGGGGAAGGTCTACTGTAGCACTAGGAGCTATGAACCACGCTCGTAAGTACAGCCGAACGGTAAAGAGCGAGGTGTCTCTTAATCCCTTTTCTTCTCTTGCCAATAGCTTGAATTCGGCTCGAAATATCCACATCTTTATGGTATAAATAGCCTTCGTCATCCATCATGCACGATGTAGAACACTAGTGCCTTGAAGTGTATACCGCGAAGTGGAATATTTCTGAGAAATGTAATTGAAATCTCCAGCAGCTCCTTGTAATCATCACGAGGTTGTTGCTTCCTAAGCTGATCTTCGGCGAATTTAACACCTTCGTTTCGACTATCAGAAACGGCAGCCGCCGTGAATTCATCATTTAATGCTGTTTTGTATTTATTTTTTCTATCAATGACCACTTTTCTGCAAAACGCTTGAAGATTTGGGTTTGTGGACCTGAAAATGGACCCATGAAGATGGACAACAAAATAGTGAAATTGTTTTTTTGCAATCCCTGGTAGCGACCACTAAATATCATTCAGTACGAATAAAATTTAATTCGAGTTATTGTTTCACTAATCTGAACACATTTCAAGTGTCCCTCAACAAAATCTGAAATTCAAAAATAATGACCACCCTTATAGGTATATAGTTTCGTTATGATTCCAAGGCCTTTGGTGTATTCAGCGATACACCTTGTCAGGTGATAATTTTTTCATTTTCCTTTTGGGTTTGCATCATATATATATATATATATATATATATATATATATATATTATATAATATATATATATATGAAAATAGCCACGAAAGAAAAAGAAAACACGAAATGGTGCTCAAACACTTTCGTCTAATGACATCCTCAGGAACATTAATGTAGTATTTTCATATGAAAATATCGTGAAAAGTATCATAGTAAAAAATAGCCCTACCAATAATTCAGGCATTATCTATAAAATTGGTTGTAAACAATGTGATTCCTTTTACACGAAAAGACCTGGCAGACAGGAAAGGATTTGAACACGCGTGTAAAACAGCATCAATATTCCGTTAGAACGGGACAGTCGTCCAGTGCCCTTTTTTGTCCATTTGTCAGAGTTATCCCATTGTATTGATTGGAATAATACTTCAGTTTTGTTTCACTCAAGCAACATTGTTAATAGAAATAGTCTTGAGTCTGCCATTATTCAACTTACAAACAATTTCAACATTAGCCAGGGCCTTTTTTCGCTTGATCCTGTTATTTTGAATTCGTTCAGAACGGATTTATATAAGAAGGGCAAGGTGCTAAAACTCTGGTAGATTTTCCGTTTAGATTTGCATGCTCCTCCTACAATTTTTATGTGCGCCAATCACATCTTTTTTTTTCTTTGTGACCTATATATAGTCTCGAACTTATTATTAATTTCAGTGTTCCTGAAGATGTAATTAGACGAAAGCGCTTGAGCACCATTTCGTGTTTTCTTTTTCCTTTGTGGTTATTTTCATCATAAATATTATCCACGTGTTACTTTCGTGAAATAATCTTCATATATATATATATATATAATATATATATATATATATATATATATATCTATATATATATATTATATATATATATATATATATATATATATATATATATATACATTTTAACTGCAAACAACACACAGTATAATTAATGTAAAGGAGACGCTTGTGTACTCACTCAGCCGCCCGCCGGTAGGGTGGATCGATTTTACATTTTTTTCGATTTCCATATTCTAATAGAGACAAAAACTTGCGCATGCATGAGAAAATAGCCTCTGCAAAATCTTAGCTTAATAGGTAATCATCTTCTGCCCCCGGCAGAGCGATGAAAATCATATTTTAGTACCTAGTCAAAAACGTATTTTTCTTATAATTTTTAAAATATTTCAATATGCATCAAAATTATTCCTAATAACTATAAAGTCGATGAAAAAGACCTCATATGATCGTTTTTCCAAGCGCGTTGTCCTACGTTAATATCTTTTGCCCCCGGCAACAACGTCAAATGTTGAAAAAATAGGTAATTTATATACATATTTTCAGATCGGCTCTTTGTCTTAAATAATGCATTTATATATTTCCCATAGCATTTATATCGTTGCTTAGGCATGAAATAACACGCAAAATTTTATGACTCTAGAGTAATATCTTCTGTCCCCGAGAAAAGTCTAAATGTGGATTATAATTACGTTAATGCGATGTTATAAGTACGATAAGTACTAAGTACAGCTCCTCGCTTGCTAATTTTATAAAATTAGCAACCCAGAACTCACCACGAGGAGGTGGCCGATGAGCAACACATAAGAGAATTGGGATGGAGAAGAATATTAAAAGCACGCTCAAAACAATCACCAGCGGGGGAAACTCGAGCCTTCGCCATGCCTGAGCTGCTCTACGATAGTCAAAACTATTACGAAATGATCAACTGGCAAACGGCTGAGGTGACCGAACCCCCCGTTACAAAAACAATACCTGATACCCGAATAAAAGAGTTTGTTGAGACGGGAGACCAGCCTGATGGACTGATCCCACTATTCCCTTGTCATACTCAAGCGGTCGAGAGACTCATCAAATTAGTAACCGAAGCCTCTGCCAGTGTAAGTGGAATAGAAGAGAGGGACGGATACATCCGCTCCCGTCTTCACTCCCGAACAAAAATTCCACGATTTGATTCTAAGAAAGATTACCGTATGTAAATCGACATGCAGCCAAAGGAAGGGTGGTTGGGGCTGGATAGGGTGGAACTCGACGTACAGCCACCTCCTCGTGGTGAGTTCTGGGTTGCTAATTTTATAAAATTAGCAAGCGAGGAGCTGTACTTAGTACTTATCGTACTTATAACATCGCATTAACGTAATTATAATCCACATTTAGACTTTTCTCGGGGACAGAAGATATTACTCTAGTCATAAAATTTTGCGTGTGTGTTATTTCATGCCTAAGCAACGATATAAATGTTATGGGAAATATATAAATGCATTATTTAAGACAAAGAGCCGATCTGAAAATATGTATATAAATTACCTATTTTTTCAACATTTGACGTTGTTGCCGGGGGCAAAAGATATTAACGTAGGACAACGCGCTTGGAAAAACGATCATATGAGGTCTTTTTCATCGACTTTATAGTTATTAGGAATAATTTTGATGCATATTGAAATATTTTAAAAATTATAAGAAAAATACGTTTTTGACTACGTACTAAAATATGATTTTCATCGCTCTGCCGGGGGCAGAAGATGATTACCTATTAAGCTAAGATTTTGCAGAGGCTATTTTCTCATGCATGCGCAAGTTTTTGTCTCTATTAGAATATGGAAATCGAAAAAAATGTAAAATCGATCCACCCTATATAAATGTGTAGAAGAGCGTTCCGCACAAGATGAGGAGGGAGAACGAACTGTGTGTTGTTTGCAGTTAAAATGTATATATCGGGTGGCCACAAAAAAACTTTACTTAATTGAAAGTTTAATAACTGCAACAATTCAAAACTTATGCGATTGAGATTTTGCACACATTAACAGATGCATATAATCTATAATTGCTGGAATTTTCAAATATGTAGGTTCTATAGTTTTGTTACAGTGAACAATTTAAAAGCATATGTCTAAAAATAGCATGCCTGGTGTGCATCTGACACGTACGTGCGCTAGCGTAGGCTAAACCTAATGTAGCGTAGTATGACACGCGCGCTGGCGTAGGCTAAACCTAATGTGAATTTGCTTTCTTTTATTTTTCCGCTAAAACCCCGCCAGCATGACGTTAAGTAAAAGTGATAAAGCCATCATAGAAGCATGTGTCAAGGAAAAAGGTTGGAATGGAAATAGGATTGTCCGAGAATTCCCCGCAAAGAACTGGACTCGTCAAAGTGTTTATAACTTAATAAGAAAGATAAAGGATACTGGATCAACAGCTAGAAAACCCGGCAGCGGCAGGCCCAAAAGTGTTTCAACAGAAGAAAATAAGGCTGCCGTGGAGGAACTGATTCAATCCCAGGAGAATACACCAGGAACTCATCGCTCCCAGAGACAGATTGCGTACGACCTTGGGATTTCTCGCTCCTCAGTACAAGGGATTGTAAAACGTTTGAAATTGAAGGCCTACAAGAGAATTCGAGTTTCTCGGCGTGATCAGAATGTAAGACAGCGTAGAAAGACCCGCTGTAAATCCCTATATGAACGCTACTCAGCTGAAGACGTGCAAAAAGTTGTGTTTACAGACGAAAAGGATTTCACGTTGGAGGTGGCCAAAAACAGGCAAAATGACAGTGTTTATGGTTCAAGGAAAAAGGACATTCCTCCCTCCAGGCTTTATCATGAAACCTCACGATTCAGCACAAAAGTAATGGTATCGGCGGGAATTTCATGGAAGGGGAAAACACGAATTCATTTTATTGCCACAAACGAAACTAAAGTTAACTCTGAGCGCTACATCAACCTGTTAGATAATGGGTTGCTTCCTGATTGTCGTCAGCTGTATCCTGATGAGGCCTACATTTTCCAGCAAGATAGGGCACCCGCCCATACAAGCCGAGCGACCCAAAATCATCTAGAGCAAGAGACCCCTAATTTCATCAAAAAGGATGAATGGCCGCCTCAGTCTCCCGACTGTAATCCGATGGACTATTCAGTATGGGATTCCCTCATGGTGAAGGTTTACGGCAGCCAGAAAGACAAATTCACCGAAGATGAACTTAAGGAGAAAATCAGTAGAGCATGGGAGGATATCACCTTAGATGAGGTTCGAAAGTGCATCTCCTCGTGGAAGAAGCGATTGAGGGCAGTTTACCAACAGGGAGGTGGTCACATTGATCATTTGTTTAAGTAAATTTTGTTAAGTTCAAATTCATTTTCTTCGGCATGCTATTTTTAGACATATGCTTTTAAATTGTTCACTGTAACAAAACTATAGAACCTACATATTTGAAGATTCCAGCAATTATAGATTATAACCATCTGTTAATGTGTGCCAAAGCTCAATCGCATAAGTTTTGAATTGTTGCAGTTATTAAACTTTGAATTAAGTAAAGTTTTTTTGTGGCCACCCGATATATGTACGGCATGCGAAGGTGCCCCCTCAGGGCATTGGTTTCTGCTCGTATGTAGGAGAATTACGACTTCTGATTGATCGAGGACCATGGTGTAGTGGATAGCATATCTAACCGGCAATCGGATGATCCCGGGTTCGATTCCCGGGTGGTACCTTATTTTTCATTTGTTCGTTCTCCCTCCTCATCTTGTGCGGAACGCTCTTCTACACAAGCGTCGTCCTTTACATATACATATATATATATATATATTATATATATAATGAATAAAACCACAAAGTGGTGGTTTTATTCATCATAAATATTTTTCACGTGTCACTTTCGTGAAATAATTTTCATATATATATATATATATATATATCTGCGACAAGACTTCGAATAATCATACAAAATTTATTTCATTGCTTATTTTTGGGACCATTTGCAGTATTCATAACCTGTTTTTCACTCATGGAAATAAAAACGCAAAAGAGACACCAATTCGTCGAAATAACGACGGGAAGTATTGATTGATCCTTGTGTGCAACGAGCGACTATTTCATGCGCATATAGGGTTCGAGCGAAGCGAGCTGGTTTGATGTATTAGTTTCTTTTTTCTTTTATATATATATATATATAATATATATATATGCGTTTCATAGAATCAAATAGTGCCATCGTGAGACAGAAATTGAACTATTTGATATTACCATTATTTTATGAAAATAAAAAACGTATTAAAAAATGAACGAAAATTAAAAAATCACGTGAGGTAAATCATTATCACGAAAACTCAATCTCAAGTCGAAAAAGCTTTTGTATCACAAAGAACAACATGTTCTCTCTCTCTCTTTTTCTCTCTCTTTCTCATCTGTAACCGTATATCCCGAACGCATTATACCCTTCATCTAAATCATAATAATTTTATATCCACTAAACCTTATAATGATGCGAGTATCATTTTACATCATACATTCATGATTATTACACGAGTCCGTGTATTAAATTTCTTTCGTAAGCTCATTAAATCTTTTATATTTTGGACTTGATTCTATTTCACGATTTATTTTAATGCTTAAAAACATTTTATAATTTCGTTTCATTCAACAGTATAGATTTTATTTTGATAGTATATAAAAAGTGGGGTTTTCAGTAATAGTGAATTACTGTATAGTGTACAAAGGTGGGCACCCGGGCCTCAAAAAGGACCGACGGTCCCGGTCCCGGTCCTTGCCTCAAACTGGACCGACGGTCCCGGTCACGGTCCTTTCTGAAGATAGGACCTAGGAACGACTCGGTCCTCGGTCCTTATATATAATATAAGTGAAAAATTTGATTAAAATGAAAAATGAAATTAAAGACATCGGAAATCTTTAATTTTATTAACGTAAATTATAATTAATACAATACATAAATGATGAAAAAAGTTATTAAGTTAAATGCTTGAGTTTCCATCTTCTTTAGAACTTCCAATAATCACTAAACACACTAAAATCACTAAAAAAGACCGTCCGGACCGGACCGTCCGGAATTGCTTAAAAATGGACCGTCGCTCCTCATTTCGGTCCTCACTGAGAAAAGGACCGACTTTCCCGCTCACGGTCCTTAAAAAGGACCGAGTTCCTGGAATTCGGTCCTTTGGAACTCGGTCCTGCCCACCTTTGAATTAGTGTATATACAGTAGCGCTCATAAGGATTCGTAAAGAGAAATATTTCGGTTATATTCGTCCTTATTTTGTACTATGCATCGAGTAATTATGAAAAGTTTACCGTCCGTTCGGAAAAATTTGACAAATAAAAAGATTAGTTCAACTCCGTTATATAATATAAAATATCAAAGCATTTGAGACAAATTAAAAAAAGTTAAAATACAAAAGTTCCCGTGCATTTACTTACAAAGTAATTTAAATACTTTGTGTGTCCGCCTTTTGCTTCAATGACTTCAATGATTCGTTTTGGGTATTTTTCTACGAGGTTTCGACATCTCTCAGTAGAAATTTTAGCTCATTCTTCTAAACAAAATTGTTGCAATTCATTCAGATTCGAAGGGTTTCTCTTGCGAACAGCTTTTTTCAAATCAAGCCATACATTCTCGATTAAACTGAGATATGGGTTCTGACTGGACCACTCAAGAAGCTTGAATTTTTTTTTTGTTGAAACCATTTCATGGTGCTCTTACTTTTATGTTTTGGATCTTTATCTTGTTGCAGTACCCAGTTGCAACCCATTCGCAATTCTCGAATTGAAGGCAGTACATTTTCTCCTAAAATTTCCTGATATTTCTTCGAATTCAAGATTACAGTGATGATAAACTTTACTGGAACAGAAGCACTAAAGCATCCCCAAAGAAGGAAACGACCACCACCATGTTTAACCGTAGGAAGGATGTTTTTTCGCTCGAATGCAGTATTTGATTTTCGCCAAACATACTGTTGCTGCTCGTTGTTCCTGAATAATTCAATTTTGCTCTCGTCTGTCCTTGGCATACTTTAAACGAGCTTCTTTGTGCGTTTTTCGTAGCAGAGGTTTTCTTCGTGCAACTCTTCTACGTAGATAATTCTTTCTCAGTGTACGATGTACAGTAAAGGGATGGACATCAATCTTAGACAGTTTTGATGTTTGGCAAATATCACTCGCAGTCACTCGTGGATTTGCAGCAACCATGCTTTCAATCCGTCTTGCTGTACGTTCTCAAATCTTGCAAGGTCGTCCGTTAGGTTAGGTTAGGTGTATACAGTCGGACCTGCTATAACGAGCGGGATAATAACGCGCTTTCGGAGTTACGCGATTTATTTTTTAACACCATAAAAATGTTATTACACGCATAATTTGAAGTTACGCGGTTTTTAAATAATAAAAAACAAAAATACGGTACGTAAACTGTCGTAAACACGCACATACCCACTGTGTTTCTGGACGCCAGGCGGAATCGAAGCACGTGTGTTTGGGTTCGTGTGAACTCCGTCATGTTGCTGACAGTGATCCCAACATGGAACGGAACAGCACATTCAACAGAAAATTAGAGGATCTTCTCCAATGCTACAAAGAAATTTATCGGGAGAAAAAGAAGATGGCACGGCAGTCAACGCTAGATGCGTATTTCAAGAAGCCAGCTGCTGCTACAACTCAAAATGAGGGAAAAGATGCTCTCGATGTACTTTAACATTTTTTTTAATTATTCATTTTACATTTACGTTATTAAATACATTTTTTGCTTGTAATATTTGTTTTTTATCCATTTCGTATTAATATATTTTGGTAAAAGGGGTTAAACAATTAATAATACATTGATTTTAAAGAAAAAATAATTTGGCAAAAACGCATCCCGAACTTATAACATTTTCCCTATGGTAAAACGCGCATGTCATTGTGTGCGTTTGCATAACACGCCATTTTTCAGGAACGCATCCCGCAGGTCCCGCAGGTCCGACTGTATATGCGTGTGTCAACGTTTTGCATCACATCAGATGGCCTCTAAACTTTATATCCTTTCAATTTTTTTTTACTTTTTTATCTTTTAAAATGGTGGTTGCTAAATTAATATATATATATATATATATATATATATATATATATATGTGTGTGTGTGTGTGTGTGTGTGTGTGTGTGTGTGTGTACACCTTGTTAACCTTGTTAGAGTTCCGTGCGTCGGTCTTTCTTCACATGAAGGTCAAGCTGGTGACCCCGCCTCTAGTCCTGGCTTGGTGGAGGAGTGAGTAGCTCTCTTGCGCTCTCCACCGTACATTGCAAGGTACACCCGGCTGACCTGGTACCGTCCTGAGCCAGGCATCTAGTTTTCTCTTGAAGACTTCATCTTTGACCCCTGGAACGTTTCTGAGGTCCTGCGGAAGCTGGTTAAAAATATTTGGCCCCCTGACAACCAAGCTATTTTCCTTCAGAGTTGAGGAGGTCCCTTGTCGGGCCTTTAATTTGGGAACACTACACATTCTGCCTTTCCTATTTTCCAGCGTTGTTTGGATGGTAATTGGGTTTAGTTTGAGGTTTGGTACCAGTTTTTCGATCATTTTCCATATGTAGCTTATGGTATACCTCTCTCTTCTTCTTTCCAGGGAGTACAGATTTAGTTTACGTAGTCTTTCCCAGTAGTTGAGTTCTTTGCAGCCATCAATCTTGGCTGTGAAATGTCTTTGCGTTTCTTCTAGTTTATTAATTTCTTCCTTTTTATATGGGGACGTCAAAATTGAGCAGTATTCAAGTTTTGGTATGATCCGCGTTCTCAGCAGGGGAATCATTACTGTCTTGTCCCTCCTTTTGAACGTTCTTAATACCTGTCCCGCTACTCTTTTTGCTTTGTTTATTGCTATCTGATTTTGTGTTTCGAATTTGGCATCATCGGTCATTATTACCCCCAAGTCGACCGCTTTCGTGCTTCTCTGAATTTCTTGTCTATCTGGGGCATAATATGCAGTCTGTTTAAATTCCTCATTTCTACCATATCTCAAGAACTGATATTGTTGTCTTCTGACCATTTGGATATTTTGTTCGTGTCCCTCTGCAATGCCTCCACTTCATTTGCATCGTTGATTTTTCATTTTATGTGCTATTATACCATGATCGCATTTGTAGAAAGCTTTAGCAAAATCCGTGTATATAACATCATAGTTTTCGTTGCCTTCAAGTGCATCTAGGACATTGTTATAATGCTTTATAAGTTGGGATAGGCATGATCTTCCTGATCGGAATCCGTGCTGATTTTCGTTGAATCCTTCAAATGTCTCCAAGAAGTCATAGATTTTCTCTCTGACTATTCTTTCAAATATTTTGGTGAGGTGGGACGTCAATGACACTGGTCTATAGTTCTTTGCTTGAGATCTATCCCCGCCTTTATATGTAGGGACAATGTTTGCTCTTTTCAAGATGCTCGGTATTTCCCAGGTGTCTTGGGATCTTCTCCATATCCAGTATAAGGGTGTAACTATTTCATTTTTAGTTTTTAATTAATAGTGCGTTCCAGTTGTCCGGACCTGCAGCTGAATGTGATTTCATTTGTCCTATAGCTCTCGCTACATCTTCTGGGGTAAAATCAAAGTCTGTTATACATTCTCCTTGCAATTTCTCTTCGAAGAATGCATCTATGTCAAGTGTCGCTTTGTCACTTTTTGGGGTACTGAAAACCGATTCATACTGTGCTCTCAATGTTTCAGATATTTCTTTTAGATCGTCTGTTAGTTCATTATTTCCTTCCCTTAAGGGCCCGATTGTCGCACGCGTTTTTGTTTTCCTTTTCGCATAACTGTAGAACTATTTTGGATTTTCCTTTATTGCTTCTACCGCCTTTTCCTCTTCCCTGTCTGTATGGCCCTTTATCATGGTTTGTATTTCCCAACCAATTCTGTCCAGTTTTTCTTGTATTACTTTCCTAGAATTGTTGTCTCCGCAATTAGCCAACTTCGTCGCTACTCTCTTTCTTTTGCAAAATATTCTTCTCTTTTGCCTCTCTAGCCAGTTTCTCTTTCCTTTTGACTGTGCTTTCGGAGCATATTTTTCTAAAATTCTCAGCATCTTTTCTTCCAAGGTTGTTAGCATTTCCCCAGTTGTGTAGTGAATACTCTTATTTTGGTTTCAAGATAAATGTTAAATTTTACCGTCTTGAATTTCGGAATAGCTATAAATTCATTTTAAATTAGTTACCCATCATAATTCAATTGTAAACCACATTAATACTAATTTTATGTATACTGTATTATTTTATTGTATGTAAACATAATTAATTATATATCACAATTGTCAGTTAATTATTTATATTCAAATAATTATTTTAATCTAATACCATGTCCATTTTGCAAATAAATAATAGAAATCCAAGGGTTATATTTTCCATCCTTGGTACTGTCGCAGTTTCGCCTAACGGACTCAATACGGCTAGTGAGATAATCACTGGTTGGCACTTAACCAGCGGCAGTGCTTATGGCTACATCATCCAGGTTAACCTATACCGGATAGATGCGCTACGGTCCCAAGCCGTAGCTTGCCTAGGTCCAACGACGACGATGACGAAAACCAACAATTGGTGACCCCGGAGTTGGATTCCCCCCTTTTACCCGAACGACTAGGACTAGACTGTAACACGTTCGTGCCCATCACCCCTTTCACCCGAGCGACTAGGACCAGACTGTAACGTCGCTCGTGCCCTCTGCCCCTCACCCCTGCCCGTGCGCTCTGTGCCTGCGCTCGTCTCAACCTCCACTCCTTCGTTGGTAACTTGTGTCTTGCTTGTACGTCAGCAAGCATAGGAGAAGATGCCTGACGACGCTGGTGCCATCTCCCACTTGAGCGTAAAGCTCCCCGTCTTCTGGCCGGGTGATCCATTTATTGTTCCACCAAGTGGAATCACAATTCAACTTGGGAAGGATCACCGCTAGCAGGACAAAATACGATCATGTTTTGTCCTCTCTACCAGCGAGCATCATCTCTGAAGTCCGTGACGTCATCGTGTCTACTTCCACGAGTGAGGACCCATACAACGATCTGAAGTCTGCCATCCAGTGCCGCACCACTGTCTCCGAGCGTGAGAAACTACATCAGTTAATCTCAAAAGAAGAACTTGGAGACCGTAAGCCCACTCAAATGCTGAGGGCTATGCAGTGCGCTCTAGGCGAACGCGCACAAACCTTCGATAAGGACATCTTTTAGACAGTTGTTCTTGCAGAAACTTCCTCCATCAGCTCAGCGTGCCTTGGCCACTATGGATCCTGCTACTCCAGTTGATAAACTAGCAGAAACTGCCGACAAAGTAGTGGAGATTGACACAGCTCCGGTCAAAACGTGAACACACAATCGGAACTGGAGTTGAAAGTGGAAGAGTTAAGTCAACAACTCAACCACGTTTGTTCTCTGCTACAAAATCAACGGCAAAGAAGCCATTCTCGGTCAAGATTTACGAAGAGGCATCGTTCGAGTTCCGGGAAGATCTGCTTCTACCACTCTAAATTTGGAAAGAAGGCTAGGAAGTGCATCTCCCCTTGCAATTTTTCGTCGGAAAACCCCAGCAGCGAGTCCTAATGGCGTCTAGTACTCGCACTGCCAACCTGTTATTCATAAAGGACAGGAACTCTGGTGTCAATTCTTGGTCGATACCGGAGCGTCAGTCAGTGTATTCCCTCAAAATCTGGTCATACGCACTCGGGATCTCCGCCTCTATACGCTGCTAACGGTTCACGCATACCCACGTACGGTACTCAGTCGCGTGAACTAAACTTGGGCCTTCAACCGATCCTTCAAGTGGATTTTCATCTGTGCTCAAGTGCAGCATCCCATAATCGGCGCTGACTTCCTCCAGCATTTCAAACTCCTGGTGGATCTTGACAAGCGACGCTTATGCGACCAGGCCACACTGCTTTCTGTTCTTGCCAAACAGGTTGCCCTTCCGGACGCCTCGAACTCTGCACTTTCCCTCGTTCCCCCTAATTCCATGTACCAGTGCCTTTTCCAGCGATATCCAGGAATTCTTCAACCGATGCAGATGGTGATACCATTAAGCACACCATTAC
This sequence comes from Bathynomus jamesi, assembly GCA_023014485.1. NCBI lineage: Eukaryota > Metazoa > Arthropoda > Malacostraca > Isopoda > Cirolanidae > Bathynomus > Bathynomus jamesi. Next base: position 658,247 of record JAJOZX010000349.1, read on the forward strand.
CCATCACATTACAACAAAAGGTCCCCCTGTGTTTGCAAACCCAGACGTCTTGCCCCGGACAAACTGAAAGCTGCCAAATCGGAATTCCAGCTTATGATAGATCTTGGGATAATAAGACCTTCCAAAAGCAGTTGGTCCTCTCCCTACACCTGGTCCAGAAGAAGTCAGGAGACTGGAGACCATGTGGGGATTACCGGTTTTTGAATTCGACAACCATCCCGGACCGATATCCGGTACCAAATGTCCAAGACTTTACTTCTCTTCTCCACGGCAAATCTATCTTCAGTAAAATAGACCTCGTTAAGGCTTTCCACCACATTCCCGTAGAGCCTTCGATATTCCCAAGACTGCAGTTTGTACACCATTTGGGTTATTCGAATTTGTGAAGATGCCGTTCGGGCTACGGAATGCTGCGCAAACCTTTCAGAGGTTTATAGATGAGGTCACCAGAGGCTTAGACTTTGTTTATGCTACATCGATGATTTGCTTGTGGCCAGCTCAACGGAAGAGGAACATAAGGAACATCTTTCACTCCTCTTTCAACGCTTAGAACAATACGGTGTTACTATTAATGCATCTAAGTGTGTGTTTGCACAGCCAACCTTGGAATTTCTTGGTCAACGATTTCGCAGCACGGAATTACCCCCCTTCAAGACAAGTGTGAAGTGATAAAAAATTACCCTATGCCAAATAATCAGCGAGAGTTACGTCGGTTTCTAGGTTTGGTAAATTATTACCACAAGTTCATTAAAAACTGTGCCAGTGTTCTTGCTCCTCTACACGCTATGATCACACACAAACGCAAGGTAACGAAATTGGTATGGTGTAGCGATAGTTTACAGGCGTTCGACAATGCCAAAAATGATATCAATAGTGCATTGTCTCTGTCATTTCCTATCAGTGATGCCCCCCTAACTCTGACGGTCGATGCATCAGATGTTGCGATCGGTGGGGTGTTGGAACAAACCATTAACGGTCAACAAGCACCCATCGCGTTTTACTCGAAAAAGCTGCAGCCAGCCAAACGCGTTATAGTGCTTTCGGACGTGAACTTCTTGCTATTTACTTAAACGTGAAGCATTTTCAACATTTCCTTGAAGGCCGAGAGTTTTGTGTTTTTACCGACCACAAACCTTTGGTCACTGTCTTCAATAAAAACAGCTGTAACCACTCTCCCAGAGTCATCAGGCAACTCGATTATATCTCGCAATTTACCACAGATATCCGCCACATCAAAGGTGTCTTGAACACTCCAGCGGATGCACTTTCAAGAATAGAGATTACTTCTGTTACCCTCAGCTCTACACTGTGGAATGCTATTGCACAGGATCAAGATAAGGATACGGAACTACAAGACCTGCTCAGAGAAGACTCCACTCACTCACTTTCCCTCAAGAAAATGAGTATGCCAGGATTGTCTGTGCCCCTCTATTGCGACGTATCAACAGCTGCTATTCGCCCTTATGTCCCTCCATGTCACAGACAAGCAGTCTTCACGGATCTTCATAAGCCCTCCCATCCTGGTATCCGTGCTTCGCAACACCTGGTTACCTCTCGCTTTGTTTGGCCCTCGATGCGGAAGGATGTCAAACATTGGACCAAAACGTGCCTTGCCTGCCAGCGTGCCAAAGTCCAAAGGCACACCAGGTCCCCCTTTGACGCATTTCCGCCCCCATCCCAGCGATTTGAGGTAATTCATGTAGACATTGTTGGCCCTCTTCCAGTGATTCAAGGCCAACGTTATCTGCTCACCTGTCTCGACCGCTTTTCCAGATGGCCTGAAGCCATCCCACTTCCTGATATCCAAGCGGACACTGCTGCAAGAGCCTTTCTTCATGGATGGGTATCAAGATTTGGATTGCCGACAAAAGTCATCACTGACCAAGGTCGCCAATTTGAGTCTTCGCTTTGGAAGAAGTTTACCAGCTTGTTGGGTACAGTACATGCGCATACCTGTGCGTATCATCCGCAAGCTAACGGCCTCGTCGAACGCTTCCATCGCCAGCTGAAGTCATCCCTTATGTGTCACGAAGACTCCCATTGGATGGATAAGCTTCCACTCGTGTTGCTTGGTATTCGCTCTGCATTTAAGAGAGATCTGAAGATACAGCGGCTGAACTAGTCTGGAACAACACTGCGGCTACCAGGTGGCTACTTCACTGCAGGGGATAAGTCATGTGATCCTACGGAATTCGCTCAAACACTTTCCTCTCACATGCAGTCCCTTCAGCCTGTTCCCCTCGATTGACTAGCCAACAGAACATCTTTGTTTCCCGAGCCCTCCAGTCTTGCACCCACGTTTTCGTTCGTGTACCTGTCCCAAAACGGCCTCTCCAATGTCCATATGACGGGCCCTATGAAGTTCGACGTACGCGCAAATCATTTCTCATCCAGCGCGGTTCCAAGGTCGACAAGGTTTCTATCGATCGTCTTAAGCCTGCGTTTTTGGAATCAACCTTAAGCGAGGTACATGTAGCTACCAAAAAGGTCCAGGGGAAATCTGTGTCGTTCGGAACTCTTTGAACTTCCTCTCTGGTGGGGGAGTGTGTAGTGAATACTCTTATTTTGGTTTCAAGATAAATGTTAAATTTTACCGTCTTGAATTTCGGAATAGCTATAAATTCATTTTAAATTAGTTACCCATCATAATTCAATTGTAAACCACATTAATACTAATTTTATGTATACTGTATTATTTTATTGTATGTAAACATAATTAATTATATATCACAATTGTCAGTTAATTATTTATATTCAAATAATTATTTTAATCTAATACCATGTCCATTTTGCAAATAAATAATAGAAATCCAAGGGTTATATTTTCCATACTTGGTACTGTCGCAGTTTCGCCTAACGGACTCAATACGGCTAGTGAGATAATCACTGGTTGGCACTTAACCAGCGGCAGTGCTTATGGCTACATCATCCAGGTTAACCTATACCGGATAGATGCGCTACGGTCCCAAGCTGTAGCTTGCCTAGGCCCAACGACGACGACGACGAAAACCAACAGTTGTTTTATTCTCGAAAGCTGTTCTCCACTCTATTTGGGCCATGTGTGAACTGATTTCTTCCCAATTTATGGTCTTGGAATTTAAGTTAAAAGCCCTAAATTTGCTTCTTCCTTCCGTATATGTATTGTCTTTTAAAGTTATCGCCATATTTGTTGATAACTCGATTATATTGCGGTCTGAGATAATAGTTGGAGTTATTTTTATATCGGCAATCAAGTTCATGTTACTTGTGAATACCAGATCTAGGCAGTTATTTTTCCTGGTGTTTTCGTTATCTCCTGAGTCAGCATAAACTCGTTTGTGAGAGTCATCAGCATTTTTGCTTGCTCCTGGTCCTCTTTTGTGCCCCCTTATCTTGCTGTATAAATATATTTCTACCCACCTTTTTGTATTTTATAAATGGGAAATTAAAATCGCCCCAGGGGATGGAGAGTTTAGGGATTTTATTAGGTTTCTGATATCATCAATGGCATCCGAAAATTTTTCATTTGGAGAGTTTCGAGGTCTATAAATGACTATCAGTACCACGTTTAGTTTCTCTATTTTCACTGCAAAGGTTTTCACGAAACTGTTGGATTAGCACAGCCACTTTTACCTCTCGCTGTTCTATCCGCTCTTAGTAAGTTGAATCCATCGACATGCAATTCTTTCTCATCGATAGTGTTCTCAGTTATTGCAGTTTCCTTGGCAGTCTTTAAGATGTGTTTCTGTGAGGCATACGATGTCAGCCCTTGTTTCATCCATAAAACCTTTCAGGTACGAAACTTTGTTTAATGAATTGTTCGGTTTTATTCCTTGAATATTTGCCAGGACAATATTTATGTTCTTTTTGCATTGTCCCTTGTGCATTTTAATTTCGTTGTCCTTTGAGATCGCGTGTTTTGTAGCCTTGTGGTCCTCCGAGATGGATCCGTTCCCGCCTCCCAGTTCTGGTGACTTCTTGCCATGTAGAGGTCCGGCTCGAGGGTTCCCAACTGTGTTAGCTGCATGTTCTGTATAAGACTTAGCAGCCGGATTGTGTCCGAGATGTTGAAAAAATTTTGTGCGCTATTTGTGCTTTGTCTGTTATTTGGGTACATATTTTTGTTTCTCACATTCCTTCTGTTGTCATTTGAAACTTGTCCTTTGTCCTTTGAACTTGTCGGGAGATGATGGTAGTTGCATTTCCTACCATACTGGCAGGTTCCATACGTCGCGTAGGTCTTGCAAATGTCCGGATGGTAGAATTTGCAGTGATCATTATTGTAGAAGTAGTTGCATACAGGAGGGTCTATACATATATATGATGAATAAAACCACGAAGGAAAGGAAACACAGAGTGGTGCTCAAGCGCTTTCGTCTAATGACATCCTCAGGAACACTGAAGTAAATAAAGAGTTCAAGACTATATATAGGTTACATAAAAAATAAATATATATATATATATATATAATATATATAGGGGTTCCAAAAACCTTAGCCCCCCCCCCCCCATTTGCAGCTTACATGTTTACTTATATCGAAATAGTTTTTAGTGATTATAAAAATATATAAAATTCTTTATTTATTGCAGGTATTAAAATTACTCTAGTTGATAAAGTGATAATATAATGGCTTCTCAATTAATTGATGATTCGGAGAGGCAACGTGTGATAGATCGCATACGAGCAGTAACATTTCGGGAAGCTCGTGATGCTGGGGCCACCTTTATAACACGTTCATGGGTTGCCAAAAAGTTGCGAAGAAGTGAGGACTTCGTCAAAAGAAATTGGAATAAAACTTTGGATGAATGTGAAATGGATACAACCAAATCTGGGCGCCCAAATTTGCCACTCTCTCAGGAAACAAAGGACATCATTGAAAGCGGTACGCGTAAGCGGAAAAACAGCTGTGCTAAACTTTCTAGAGAGATCGAAGTGTTGAGAGAAAAGATCGTTAGTGGTGAGATCATTCGACTGTACCGTCATAGGCAAGGTTTAAAGCCTTGGCATGAACTTCCAACTTAACATCGATGACAGAATGTGGTTTGCCCATTATCTTGAAGATTGGGATGTGGATGATTTCATGCATTTAGCTGTCTCCGAAGAATATTTTGTTTACGTAACACGTCGGCCTAACTACCAAAATGATCGAGTGTGGGCCACAACACCAGATGAAATCGATGACAATGAACATTATCGCGAATTATTAAAAAGTCCAGACTGTGTTGGTGTGTTTGTTTTGTTCACTGCAAAGAAGCTCATGTGGGTGCTGAAGCCAAATGGTCAGAGTTGGGATGGACAGTATTTTCGTGATATTATTCTATCCCAGCATGTCATTCAAAAAACTTCACTTTTTTCTACGTGAAGGTCAAAATATGAAAATAAAAACCCACTCTAATAGACAGAGTTTATTTCCACGACAGTTTCGACGCCCACTGGCATCCCCTCGGGTGGATACAGAAACACGAATGAACCAAAACAAGAGGGAAAAACAGTCCAGGGACCGACCGTTAAGAAATTCGCACCTAGGTTAGATCCCATTCTCCTGACACCGGAAGGGCATTTTCATTAAGTACATTCGCGCAAATTTAAAACTATCTTCCTGTTCTAAACATACAGATTCTATTATATTTTTCTTACATAATTATTGAATTTATTATTAATTTTATTACATTTAATATTGCATAATTATTTATTACAGAAATTATAAATTTATTATTACATTGGTTATTACATTATTGTTTATTATACAGAACTTATAAACCGAAAAACGAATGAAAAAAGCCGATTAGGAAACAATCCAGAGAAATTCGCACCTAGATTAGATACCGTTCTCCCGACACTGGAAGGGCATTTTATTACAGGGTCCGCTTATAAGTACATTCCCACAAATTAAAACTATCTTCTTGCAACGTTTTGGTATGGGAATGGGGTCTCCTTTATCCCCAATACTGAGTACATTATACATGGAATATTATGAGTCGGAATTGTTGCAAACAATATGTCCCAGGAATCTAATTTGGTTTCGTTATGTAGATGATATTTTCTCATTTTGGCCTGACCACTGGAACGACTTTGACACTTTCTTTCAGTCATTAAATAATCTTGTTCCCTCTATTAAATTTAAATATGAATGGGAGAACGACAAACAATTACCTTTTCTAGATGTTTTGGTCATTAACGAAAGCGGAAAGCCCAATTTCACGGTTTATAGAAAACCTACTCATTGTAATTCGTACATTCATTATTTTTCATATCATGATGAAGGGGTTAAAAGCTCAATTATTTCTTCCATGTTTCTAAGAGCACTCAGGATTTGTAGCCCACATTTGCTGGACCCGGAAAATTCAAAGATTTGGAACATTTTTAAGGATTTAAAATATCCCGAGTGGTTTATCAGAAAGGCGTATTTTAAAGCCAGAAAATCTTTTTATGCCCCTCGGGAACCTTCAGTTAACCAAAAACAATATGTGAGTTTGTCTTACATTGCCGGCTTAGAAAGAGTAAAACCGTTGACGAAAGATTTTAAGTTTGCTTTGGCGTTCAAATATTCGTCTACCGTGAAAAGTAAATTGGTTAGGAATAACGTGGCAAAAGAGGAACAAGCCTGTGTCTACAGCATTCCCTGTAAAAGTTGTGATTTAGTATACGTGGGAGAAACTGGAAGAAATATTGAAACCCGTATTAAAGAACACAAATATGCCTTCAGAAGTTGTAATACTAATAATGCCATTTTTTATCACGCCAGCCAAATAATCATGCTATAGATTGGGAATCAAGTAAGGTACTTTATAAATGTAATAATTGTCAAAAGAAAAATAATAGAATCTGTGTGTATAGAAAAAGTAGATAATTTTAATTTGTGCGAAGGTACTTATAAGTTAGACCCTTTAATGAGATTCTTGGTCAAAAAATCCCTTACGGAGTCGTGGGAACGTGTTCGAACCTAAGTGTGAATTTCTTAAATGTCTCTGGATTGGAATGTTTCCTTACTCGCCTTTAGTAAATGTAATAATGGAAGTAATAAATGTGGAAATAAATATAAATGCAACAGATGTAATAATAAAGGTAATATTATAAATTTAATAATTAGGGTAAAGGTAATAATAATAAATGTTAAAAAAATGTAAATGTAATAATAAATGCAGTAATTTTGTCAAAATATTAGAATCTGTATGTATAGAACAAGAAGATAGTTTTAATTTGTGGGAATGTACTTATAAGCGGACCCTGTAATAAAATGCCCTTCCAGTGTCGGGAGAACGGTATCTAACCTAGGTGCGAATTTCTCTGGATTGTTTCCTAATCGGCTTTTTTCATTCGTTTTTCGGTTTATAAGTTCTGTATAATAAACAATAATGTAATAACCAATGTAATAATAAATTTATAATTTCTGTAATAAATAATTATGCAATATTAAATGTAATAAAATTAATAATAAATTCAATAATTATGTAAGAAAAATATAATAGAATCTGTATGTTTAGAACAGGAAGATAGTTTTAAATTTGCGCGAATGTACTTAATGAAAATGCCCTTCCGGTGTCGGGAGAATGGGATCTAACCTAGGTGCGAATTTCTTAACGGTCGGTCCCTGGACTGTTTTTCCCTCTTGTTTTGGTTCATTCGTGTTTCAGTATCCACCCGAGGAGGATGCCAGTGGGCGTCGAAACTGTCGTGGAAATAAACTCTGTCTATTAGAGTGGGTTTTTATTTTCTTATTTTCAGCATGTCATTCCTTTTCTAAGAAACCCAAGCAATGTTATGGATGTCGATCAGTTCACACTTCTGCACGATAAGGCCCCCTGCTTTAAGGCATTAGCCACTCAACAGTTGTTGCGGAACCATGAGATAAATTTCTTTGGAAATGAAGAGTGGCCAGGAAATTCTCCTGACCTGAACGTCTGTGAACACATTGGATCAGTTATAAAGGACAAGGTTGAATGTCTCTTGTTTCAAGAACCTGCAGCAAATCGATTTTCGAAGGATACAATGACGCAAACATTGAAACTGTTTTAGCAAATTTGCGTAACGATCAAGATCTATTCACGTCACTTTTGGCAAGCTACCCAAAGCGAATTCAGGCTGTCTTGGAAGCCAATGGCGGGAACACCAAGTTTTAATTGTTTCTCATTAAATGCAGGATTAAATTCTCTTTTGTAAGGTATGTTTAGTTTTACTGTACCTCTAATGGTTTAGGCCATGGGCGGGGGGGGCTAAGGTTTATTGGGGCCCCGTATATATATATATTATATATTATATATATATATATATATAGTAAATATAGAAATAAGAATTGTGGGAGGAGCATACAAATTTGTAAGGAAACTACCAATTTTAGCACTTTGCCCGAATTCAATACAAGATCAAATGGATTGTTTACAACCAATTTTATAGATAATGCCTGAATGATATATAGGTCACAAAAACAAATAAATAAATAAAAAATAAAAAATAAAAATAAATTGGAAAATAAAAATTGTAAGAGGAGCATACAAAATTATAAGGGAAAATTACCAAAGGTTTAGCACTCTGCCCTTCTTGTCTAAATCCGTTCTGAACGAATTCAAAACAACGGGATCGAGTTGAAAAAGACCTTTGCTCATGTTAAAGTTATTTGTAAGTTGAATAATAGCAGATTCAAGAATATTTCTATTAACAATGTTGCTAGAGTGAAACAAAACTGAAGCATTATTCCAATCAATACAATGGGATAACTGACAAATGGACAAAAAGGGCACTGGACGACTGTCCCGTTCTAACGGAATATTGATGCTGTTTTACACGCGTGTGCAAATCCTTTCCCGCCTGACCAATGTAAAAGGAATCACATTGTTTACAACCAATTTTATAGATAATGCCTGAATTATTGGTAGGGCTATTTTTTACTATGATATTTTTCACAATATTGTTATATGAAAATACTACATTAATATCCAAAATTTAAGTACATTAGCAATGCCTAAAAAGCCCGGGAAAAATGGAAGTTCTAAAATATTCTTTGACAAAGTGCGAGTGTTATTATTCACACGATAGAAGGTTCGTTTTGCCTTGGTAAGACAAGATTCCATAAACGCAGGTGGGTAGCACAGATCACTTCTAATACCGTTGATTTTTTCCAATTCGGCATCGATGTATTCCGGACTGGCGATCCTAAGAGCGCGGAGTAACATTGAAGAAAATACGGCCTTCTTAATGGGGGTGTCATGTTCAGAGTAAAAGTGTACGTAGGACAAATTGTTTGTTTTTTCCGATAGATACTAAACTTAAAACCTGGGCTTTCCCTATGTACACGTACATCCAAAAACGGGATTGAGTTGTCTTGTTCCACTTCTAAAGTAAACTTAATGGAGGGGACTTGATCATTTAACTGAAGGAGGAAGTCATCCAGGTCACGATTCATGGGCCAGATACACAAAATATTGTCGACGTACCGCAAAAAGTGCCCTTGGATTTGGTGTCCTTTTTTATTGTTAAAACACCTTCTGCTTTACAAATTTGTTATAGTCTTGCTTGTTTTGAAAAACAGTGTAATCTTCCTCAGTCTTTGGTGAACATAGTTAAAGGCCTTGTCTATAGTGCTGCGAATAGTACTTACGAAGATAACTTTCCTAAACTTTTTCGCAATAGCCTCTCGCAATTAAAAAAAGATGGTGAGCTCCATATTACTAAAGCAGAAAAAGCTAACACCATAGTTATTATGGACAAAGTGGACTACATTAGAAAGCTGAACGAGCTGCTCCAGGACCCTGCCACATACAGAAAACTTAGTAAGAACCCGCAGGATGACGTCATCAAATCATTCAATAGTGGCTTGAAACGCATTCTCAAAGATCATAAGGACTTAATTCCGCTTTTCATGTCCACTTCACCTCTTCTTCCCTACCTTTACGGTCTTATTAAAACCCACAAACCTGGCAACCCTATGCGCCCTATTATTAGCTCGGTGAGCTCTATTACCTATAAACTCTCCAAATTTCTTGTCAAAGTCTTGCCCCCCATTCTCGGAACTATCTCTGATTCACATGTAAAACATTCCATGGATCTTACTGAAAAATTGAATAATGTACGCACTGAAACCAACGATAGATTGATCAGTTTTGACGTTTGTTCATTGTTTACAAAAGTGCCGATTGACGATATGCTTGACTTTCTATCCCGAGAATTACATAAGTACGACCTGCCACTACCTGCACACATCGTTTTGGAACTTATTAAGCTTTGCATCAAAGATTGTACAGTAAATTCACTTTCAATAGCGAGTATTATCAACAGGTTTTTGGGATGGCCATGGGCAACCCCTTGTCGCCCCTCCTCTCCAATATTTATATGAAGTTTTTCGAAATTACTTACATTCCGAGAATCCTGGAGGTTGGCATCCCATGGTTGAGGTACGTCGACGATATTTTGTGTATCTGGTCCATGAATCGTGACCTGGATGACTTCCTCCTTCAGTTAAATGATCAAGTCCCCTCCATTAAGTTTACTTTAGAAGTGGAACAAGACAACTCAATCCCGTTTTTGGATGTGCGTGTACATTGGGAAAGCCCAGGTTTTAAGTTTAGTATCTATCGGAAAAAAAAAACAATTTGTCCTACGTACACTTTTACTCTGAACATGACACCCCCATTAAGAAGGCCATATTTTCTTCAATGTTACTCCGCGCTCTTAGGATCGCCAGTCCGGAATACATCGATGCCGAATTGGAAAAAATCAACAGTATTGGAAGTGATCTGTGCTACCCACCTGTGTTTATGGAATCTTGTCTTACCAAGGCAAAACGAACCTTCTATCGTGTGAATAATAACACTCGCACTTTGTCAAAGAATATTTTAGTACTTTCATTTTTCCCGGGCTTTTTAGGCATTGCTAATGTACTTAAATTTTGGATATTAATGTAGTATTTTCATATAACAATATTGTGAAAAATATCATAGTAAAAAATAGCCCTACCAATAATTCAGGCATCTATAAAATTGGTTGTAAACAATGTGATTCCTTTTACATTGGTCAGGCGGGAAAGGATTTGCACACGCGTGTAAAACAGCATCAATATTCCGTTAGAACGGGACAGTCGTCCAGTGCCCTTTTTGTCCATTTGTCAGAGTTATCCCATTGTATTGATTGCAATAATGCTTCAGTTTTGTTTCACTCTAGCAACATTGTTAATAGAAATATTCTTGAGTCTGCTATTATTCAACTTACAAATAACTTTAACATGAGCAAAGGTCTTTTTCAACTCGATCCCGTTGTTTTGAATTCGTTCAGAACGGATTTAGTCAAGAAGGGCAGAGTGCTAAACCTTTGGTAATTTTCCCTTATAAATTTGTATGCTCCTCTTACAATTTTTATTTTTCAATTTATTTTATTTTTTATTTTTTATTTTTTTTGTGACCTATATATCATTCAGGCATTATCTATAAAATTGGTTGTAAACAATCCATTTGATCTTGTGTTGAATTCGGGCAAAGTGCTAAAATTGGTAGTTTTCTTGTAAATTTGTATGCTCCTCCCACAATTTTTATTTCTACACTTACTATATATATATATATATATATATATATATATATATATATATATGAATAAAACCACGAAGGAAAGGAAACACAGAATGGTGCTCAAGCGCTTTCGATATATATATATATTTTTTTTTTTTTTTGTAACCTATATATAGTCTTGAACTCTTTATTTACTTCAGTGTTCCTGAGGATGTCATTAGACGAAAGCACTTGAGCACCACTCTGTGTTTCCTTTCCTTCGTGGTTTTATTCATCATAAATATTTTTCACGTGTTACTTTCGTGAATTAATATTTATATATATATATATATATATATATATATATATATATATACACACTGGTATATCCTTTTATTTTTATTTTTTCTTATTTTTTTTAATCAAAAGCCATTAACGGATTAAGATCTTATCAAGGTTTAAAATTTTGCTCTACTGACACTCCCTTCCCCTCAGGCATTCTCCCATCCCCCATTCCCCCATTACCCCCTGTCTTCAAATATCACTATACTCCTGCATTGTTTGTATTTGCATGTATTGTATCACTGGTATGCAACATATCTGATGTTTCAACATACATAACTGATCTTTATCAATTCAAGTGTGCTGAATCCAAAAATCACATCCATTTTTTCTCATCACGTACAGTTTTCTGACAAATACCTATGCCATGAGTCTAATGGTTCATTTCCTTCACTTGCATTTGGACTATTTTCCTGAAAACTTGGGTAGTATGAGTGAGGAACAAAGAGAAAGGTTCCAAGGTGTCACCAGGATATCAAGACTATGGAAAAAAGATACCAAGGAAGGTGGGATGTCAACATGATGGCAGACTACTGCTGGTCTCTGAAACGGGAAGGCTCGAAAGAAATGCAGCGCAAGAAGCGAGCAAAAAAACGATTTTCTCCTAATGATCAATCATGATTGATCTATCATGTATCATTTAAGTATCAAAGATGAATTTACTTTGAAATGTATTGTCTTTGTATTTCTTATAATTTTGTACTCTTGGAAATTTAGTTGTTTAATACATACTACGAATATATCTTACTTATAATTTGTGAAAAACCGTGACGTGATACATAAAAATGGTTGTAAAATTTGAAATCAGCATGGCAAAATTGTATATGATCACGTAATAGAAATAAAACATCTCGTACTTTGGTTTGAAATGCAGACTTGTGTTAAACATATTTTATACTTATTTCGTACGCATGTTATGGTTTTCTATTATAACAGTAATGACTGATTGTTAATGATAAGGCTGGAGTTACCAATTTATAGTCACTCTAGGGTCACCAATTTATAGTGGCCTACGTTCGCCGATTTGATGTGGCTAAGAAAGTAGGCTTACTATAATTATTGTGTAAAATTGAAATGAAATAATTATGGGGTCACCAACTTGGGCCTACTGCCGAAATAAACAATATTTAATAAGGAGAGAGAAATTACTTTGTTATTTTGTGTTTAATTAGGAAAATAATTCAATTATTTGTTCACAGCGATTAACAGTTCAATAAAAGTATTTATAGTGATTAACAATTATATAACGGCATTTATACTAAGCTAAATATGACTGATTCTTAGCAATAAGGAAATGGTCATATAGACTAATTGTTAAGTAATTACACTAATTTAGATAGGCTAATGATATATGCAAAAGGGAACACACAATAAATATTGAAGCCTATTAATAACTGAAATAATGCACGTACTGTTGGTACAGTAAATGGACAAGGTCGTTAAGAATAGAATGCATAACAGGTCACATAAACAATGAGACGCAACATAAGTAAATTACCCGAATGAACACGATATAGGGTATACTTACGGTATTGGTACAACACTTGAAAAGGCCTACAGCGGTCTTAATGAGAGAGTTAGTTTTCCGGTTGCTTGCATACACTTGGATATAGCCTAATCGCGACGCTGAGATTACACTCTGTAGGCTTCGCGGGATTTGCTTAACACGAAGGCAAAGGAGACTTACCGCAAATGATGAATAATAACTCTGGAGATTGAAGACCTACTTGAAGGTTGACTGTATTGCGTTCGCCCTTGATGCCCTTGGAGACTGTAGACCTAGGTGAAGGTTTGAGTGTATTGCGTTTCGCCCTTGATGACCTTGGAGACTGTAGGGGACCTGTTGAAATACTTGTTGAACGGGCGCCGATCGAAGTGTCGTGAAGGATGAGCGGAGAGAAAAGTGGAGTTGTAGCTTGCAGCCTACAGGAGGTTTACGGACTTGGGCTTCGAAGGGTTCTTCTGTAGTCAGGTTGGCCTTGCCGGCGAGAGGCTGAATGTTGACAGCCGGTAGCGACTTGTGGTAAGAGGCCAACGGAACGCCTACAGCAGTGATGTTCTTTCTTGCAGGATGGAATTGTAGAGTCGCCTCAAGTGTTGCTTCGTTCTTGTATAGTTGAAGTGTGACTTGGGACTGAGGCCGGCTGGGGTCGAAACGGTGTTACATGGAGGGAGTAGATTCACGAGGAGAAATTAACGAGCGGATTGAGAGCCGTACTTGATGATAGACTTCGTGTAGGCTCGACCGGAGCCTTGGAGGAACAGCGGGTGGCGTGACGAGTGGTGCTACTGACGAAGGTGCTGAGAGTGAGACGTGACGACCAAGACGAGAAAATGGCAAGTGAGAAGTGAGAATGATTTGAGGAAGACGCTGCATTTTATAGGCCTTGGTGACGTCCTCTGGTGGTCGCTTCGGGAAATACCACAGAATCTGTTTCCTGTGTGAACCAGTTTCCTGCCCACGTGTACAGCCTTTGTTTTGATTTTAGGATGTTTGAGAATGGCGGAGAAAAGGAATTTCTTTTACTGACCGCTATATATATATATATATATATATAATATATATATATATATATATATATATATATATATATATATATATATGAGTGTGTGTGTTGTGTGTTTTACACACAGACCGTGCATGGAACAAGGAACTCTTCTGGGAAAAATAAATCCACTATAGTTCGAATAAGTAATGGTAAATGACAAATACTATAGGTTTTCTTTTTCATGATGTTAGCCCGACGTGGAAAACGGGTCACTCGCAAAGAAGTCCCAAAATATAATTTCCCCTCACCAGCTATCTGCAAAGCAGATAGGATCCAGCTTTGAGACAGGATCTAGAGTTTACAGCTACATCTAGCCTACTATATTCAGAACGTCAATATACGCAAGAAACTCGTTGCATTCACGTAGGATTGAAAACATCAAAGAAAAAGGGGAAACTATTGTACGAGGGCCACTCAATATATTTTGCTCCACCTTTTTTATTTCTTTCCACGTTTCGTTGCAAGTTCCAGAAACTTTGTACACAAGTAGTTACATACCTTTTTTTACAAGTTTTTATTTTTCCACAGTCTCCATCCTTTTCTACGGCTTTCCTCCACCTCGAAACAAACGCCTTTATTTCTTGCTGGTAAAAGTCCGCTGGGTTCCGGTCACTCTGAAACTTTCTTCCACGAATAGCATCCTCTATTGGCCCAAACAAATGGAAGTCTGAAAGTTCCACATCCGGGCTGTATGGAGGGTGGGGTAACACAGTCAAGCGCATTTTTGTGATGGCCTCTCTTGTTTGCAAACTGTTGTGTGGTCTTGCGTTATCGTGCAAAAGAAGGACGTCTTCCAGTTTTCTCTCCGGTCGAACTCGCTTTATACGTCTCTGGAGTCTTTGTAGGGTAGCAATATATGCCTCTGAGTTGATTGTTTGTCCTTTCTTCATAATGTCCACCAGAATCACCCCTTTCATGTCCCAGAAGATGGTGACCATAACCTTTCCTGCAGAGGGAGCCATTTTAAACTTTTTCTTGCGTGGGGAGTCTGCGTGATGCCACTCCATGGATTGGCGTTTTGTTTCAGGTTCAAAGTGGTGTACCCAAGTCTCATCCCCAGTCACAATTCGTGAAAGGAAGTCATCCCCTTCTGTCTCGTATCGAACCAACGAATCAGAAGCAATTTCTTTTCTTTGGGCTTTGTGATCTTCAGTCAGTTCGCGAGGAACAAACCATGAACACACTTTTGAGTATCCCAGTTGCTGAATTATCGTATTCACACTTCCTTCACTAATTCCTAACTCCAGTGATAGCTCCTTGTATGTGACGCGCCGATTTGATCGAATGATGCTGTTAGCACGTTGCACAGTGTGAGATGTCACAGCCGATGCCAAGGCGACCGTTGCGTGGTTCATCATCGAGACTGGCTCTTCCTGTATATATATATATATATATATATATATATATATGTGTGTGTGTGTGTGTGTGTGTGTGTGTGTGTGTGTGTGTGTGTGTGCAGCCAGGTTTGGCCGAATGTGCTGTGAGGTGATGAAGGAAAAGGTCTTTAATTCTATAATTTATTCATTAAATCCGCTGTAAATCTCTAATCGTCCTGCTCCTTTCGTAAGTGGTGTATGCCTACTCGTACTTTCAACAATGTCCTCCAATTTACCCGATTAACAATTGCGATGCCTGTCCTTTACAATTGTCTCGTCCCAACGTTAGCAACCTCAATTTGTACGTCTTTCCTGGCTGCCTGCGAGACTCCGAGTACCTTCAGGTGCCTCAACCAACAGCCTCATACCTTGTGGCTCCGGCAGTAAGGGAAGCTGAAAGGCGTGTTTATGCCGCAATTCTACAATTGTCGTACCACTTAAGAAAAAAAAAATAATGAAAAAAGAGAAAGTGAGATTGTCATACATGAACAATCGACGGGGAATTCATTACGTGGGAACTAATTAGAAGCGAAACCGCATTTTAATGAATCACTTGAAATAAACAAATTAATAAATATAGCTGAATCGAACAAAGAAATAATGATATCAGTATTTATGGATTTGAGTAAGGCATTTGATGTAATAGACTATAATATTCTACTTAATAAATTATATTGTTACGGCTTTAGAGGAGCAATCAATGATTGGTTGAAAAGTTATTTGTCCAATAGATATCATTCTGTATCAGTAAATAAGGTTTGCTCAACTAAAGCGTTTGGCAAACGTGGTGTGCCACAGGGTCCACTGTTATTTTTATTATATATAAATGACCTTCCACGTTCATCTGATATACTGAACTTCATAATGTTTGCAGATGATACAACTGTCTCTTTTTCTTGCAAAAATGTTAATTCAGCTAAGAATATATTTAAATCAGAATTTATTAATGTAATGAAATGGTTGACTACCAATAAACTCCTCCTAAATACCAGTAAAACAAATTTCATGATTTTTACTAATAAAGGAAATGTGTATCTTGATGAACTTAATGTTGATGAAATCGCTGAAAAGGAGTGTACTGTAACAAAATTTCTTGGTGTAATGCTAGATAAGAATTTGCAATGGAGTGATCATGTAAATTATATCGCGAAAAAGATTTCAAGGAGCGTTGTTATAATGCTTAAACTTAAAAACTGATACGTGGGTAGTCGGGAGGTAACGAAAATGGTCCACTGAGTAGGTAGGTAGTTAATCTAACAATTATTAAACTCCTTTTATGTCAATGACTGGGTGGATGAAACCAATCGGTTGCTGACCAGAATTAATCTTCACACTAGTATTTATATACTGTGTGATAAAGCGTACTCGGTAGTTGCGGGAACAGCGGCATGACGAGCGAGGGGCTTGAGACGAAACAAAGAAGAACCAGCTTTAAGTACGCTCACCTAAATTAAGGAAATAGAAGAAAGTCTCCATTATGAAGATCAGGCCTGGCTAAGGAGACCAGGACTTATCTAATAACACTCGGTAAGTGAACCATTGTATTTCTAAGCCCCAGTTTAGTGATAACAGTTTAAACTAGGTCCAGTTAGATTAGGCTTACATTGTGGTCGCTACGGTAAATTACCCTAGCGTAATTTGGTGAGGAATTCTACTGTGGACCTCAATTTACTCTACCCGCTCTGAACCATTTCCGGAATCTCTAGGGCTAGACTGACCCTACAAGGCTAGGCTTAACCTACTCTGCAGTTAGACTGGAGATTCTTACAGAGTATTTTTCACAACCCTATATTATACTCTTGTTCTTCCTTATATGAAGTAATTCACACTTGTTTGGGGAAACTCCGCTAACAACGATTTAAACAGTATCTTTGTCATCCAAAAAAAAAGAGCAATAAGGTTATTTATTATCTGATGCAGATTTCCTTGATCAATCTAGTGCATTATTTAAAGAGTTAAAACTACTAAAGCTCACTGATGTAATCAAACTGGCACATTTTATTTTTATTTACGAATGTAAGAACAAAATCATTAACTTACAATGGGTAAATCGATATTTTGTAATTCATCAAGAAATCTACTCATATCAGACCTGAAATAGATCAAAGCGGGTTATACCTTAATTTAGATTGTTTTCATCTCGAAAAATTACCCATTTTCATTGGATTGAAATTATGGAAGGATTTAAGTGCTGATATCGAGAATATTGTGAATGTAAATTCGTTTAAAACCAAGTTGAAATCTCGATTAATAATGGCATACTAATAAAAATCTAGGATTAATGTGTATTACTATTGTTTATTCATTTCTCGTGCGTAATCTAGGATTAAAGACACATTACTTGTGATTGTTTAGTTCTTATCCTCGTTAACCTCGTTCAGGTTCCGTGTGTTGTCTCTCTTCACACGAAGGTCAAGCTGATGGCCCCGCCTCTAGGCCTGGCTTGGTGGAGGAGCGAGGTGGTTGCTCTCTTGCGCTCGCCACCGCACATAGCCAGGTACACCCGGCTCATCTGGTGCCGTCCTGATCCAGGCATCTAGTCTCCTCTTGAAGACTTCAACTTTGACTCCTGTAACGTTTCTGAGGTCCTTTGGAAGCTGGTTAAAAAGTCTTGGCACTCTGACAACCAAGCTATTTTCCTTTAGTGTTGAGGAGGTCCATTGTCCCTTGCAAAATCCGTGTACATGACATCATAGTTTTTATTGCCTTCAAGTGCATCTAGGATATTGTTATAGTGCTCTATAAGTTGGGATAGGCATGATCTTCCTGATCGGAATCCGTGCTGATTTTCGTTGAATCTTTCCAGTGTCTCCAAGAAGTCATAGATTTTCTCTCCGACTATTCTTTCAAATATTTTGGTGAGGTACAACCCCTAAATCTTTTGCTTTAGAATTTCTTTGAATTTCCTGTCCATTTGGGATATAATACTCTACGGATTTTAGGTCCTCCCTTTTTCCGTACCGTAACAGCTGAAATTTCTCAGTGTTAAATTTCATATTGTTGTCTTCCGTCCACTTGTAGATTCTGTCCATGTCGGTTTGTAGAGATCCTATATCTTCTGGGTTTCTTATTTTTCTACTGATGTTTGTGTCATCGGGAAAGGATGTTACTGTGCTATCTCTGGTAACGTCCTCATCTATGTCACTTAGCATGATTATGAAGAGTAGTGGAGCTAATACTTCTCCTTGTGGTACTGAGCTGAAGACCTCCGATTCTGATGAAGATATTCCTTGTTCTGTAACGACTTGCCGCTGCTCACTAAAAAAATTATATATCCATTTCCCTACTTTTCCTGTTATTCCTATATATTTCAGTTTATGTATTATGATTCTATGGTCACACTTGTCGAAAGCATCAAGTGCATCAATAATGCTGTTGTAGTGTTCCATTAGTTGTGATAGGCATGATCTGCCTCACCGAAATCCATGTTGGTTATCATTTAATTTTTTCCGAATTTCCAAAAAATCAGATTTTCTGTCTAACTATTGTTTCAAATATTTTAGTGAGATGAGATGTAAGCGACACTGGCCTATAGTTTTTGGCCTCGGATCGATCTCCTCCTTTATATACTGTATTGGGACTATGCTCGCTCTCTTCAGGATGCCCGGTATTTCTCCCATGTCTAGTGATCGTCTCCATATCCAATATAGGGGCTCAGCGATTGCATTCTTGCAGTTTTTGATCAGTGTGGCATTCCATTTGTTCGGTCCTGCCGCTGAGTGTGCTTTTAGTTTCCCTATAGCTTGTGTAATATATATATAAAATTCCCTATATGTAATTCCATATAGCTCGTGTAATATATATATATATATATATATATATTATATATATATATATATATATATACACAGTATATACATATGAGGCCGTTAGTAGGAGAGGATGCCTCACGAGTGGGCTGCTCGTTTGTTGTTAAATAGTAAATGTTTTTGACTGTTTCCGCGGCGGAAATTTAGATATCATTATGTTCATGAACTCACAGTGATCCCGCATATATACTTAGCATGTTATAGTGGGTAATAGTGTCGTGATAATTAATGTGAAAGGATGGTTGTGCATGGAGCTGGTGGTATCTGGAACGTGATTTATAGGGACAAGAAGTGGGCACTCCTACTAGCATCCCCTTCCCCTCCTCCCGCCCCACCCTCACCATGTACACTGCGAATCTTCCGTTTAATTGTAAAAGTTTTTGACGGTGACCACGGGAAATGTATGTTTTATTACGTTAGAATCGTACAGTGACCGCGTATATACTTTTATGTGTCATAGTTAGTAATAGTTAAATAATTAATGTGAAAAGATGCCTGAGCATCGAATCGGTGGTATCTGGAGGATTATTTAAAGGGACGAGAAGCGGGACCCCTATCGGCGTTCCCTCCACTTCCACCCCAACCACCCCCACCATCTACGCTCCCCCACAAGCCTGCTCCTCCATCGGTACAGGTACAATGGGATCGTCTGCTGAAAGTCGTGTTCTTGTTGAAAATCCTTTATGTTTTATATTTGACAAAGTAGATCATATTAGGTCAGACCTTCTCGTATCTGTTTGTCATGATTTCTATGATTCGGAAGAAATACTGTAGAACATGCGAGGGTACAGTTAAACATCCTGTTCAGTGCTACCCTCCCAACTCGTAGAGGTAATTCTAGAAACGAGAATATCCTAAAAGACATTATAAATAAAGTGTCGACTCTACGGGATAATGAGAACAATATTACCTTCTACGTTACTAATTTCCATAGAACACCGGTAATCTCTGGTGTAGACGTTTCGGTGCTCCTCAAACAGTACAATGAGGTACAAAAGTTGTTAGTTGAACTGAAACACCAACACGTGGTGTCAAATCAGAAAAATGCGATTTCGCTAGAACAATTCCGGTCAGAGTTAGATGCGTTGAAAGAGACGCTCCTCCCAAAGCCCAGTTACTCGGAAGTTGTTCAGCAAGTCAGAACCTCAAGAAGCGCGTCGGGCAGCGAGGGAGACAAAATCCCTCCCCCAACTCCCCCCTTGAATGTGGGTTGGAGATGCAGCATGCAGGGAAGCGGTCAACCTCCCTCCCGTACAGGAAAGGACTCTTGCTCCCGATTTCACAATAAAGAACAGGGACTGTCCGATGCCAAGAGACGAGGCATCACTGCCCTCTTCCTTACCTTCCACTGCAGGAGAGAGGCGTTCGATTACTCAAACGCCTCGCTCGGCGTGCAGTTCTCCCCCTCCCACCGAAGAAGGAGGGGCACGCGCGTCCGTCAGGATATAAATACCGCTAACAGACCCTCACCAAGCCACAGAGTAGGGGAGGGGCCTCCTATTCCCCCAAGGTCGTTCCACCCATCCACCAGGCAGGCGAACCCTGCCTCAGGGAGATTGAGGGAAGAGGACGGGTGGGTCACAGTTAACAGGAGCTCTTCACGAAGGGTTCCTCAACCTGTCTTCGCGGCAAGGCCACCGGTAAGGAAACTCACCCTCTTTGTGTCGCGAATTCAGCTCTCGAACGAGGAGAGCGATAGTCGACACATGGTGGAAGAAGTCTGAAGTGAACATAGTATATTGTTAGTTAATAAACTAAACACAAAATCTCCGATTATAACCATTTAAAGTAATAATTAAAGGTGTAATTTCGCATTTCAACCAGTACAATATGAGTCAGTGACCAGACGGTATTATTGTTAAGGAGTTTATTTACTTTTCCAGAAGATTTGATAACAGGCAAAATAATAATAATAATAATAATAATAATAATATTAATAATAATAATAGGCGCCCTGGCTACCTAAGCACTGGCTACCTAAGCAAGAGCTAAAATTCCTCTCTACCACCCATGATGACTTTATACCATGCGTCATCAGCAGTAGACTTGTCAGATGAATTAATGTACGGTAGGCCTTTTGGTGGTGTTGCTTTCTTAATAAGTAAAAATTTGTCAAAACACATAAAATTTTTAACAAGCGATAATGTAAGGTTGTTTGGCACTGAATCACAAGTGAACAATGATTGCAAATTAATTGTAAACTGCTATTTACCATACAACAACGGCAGTAATCTAGATGAATACCTTGATTTGGTGTACAAAATTAAGTCATTATCAGATAACCCCAAATATTCTCACTGTATAATAATGGGGGACTTTAACGCGCATGTGAACTCGGAATTCTTTGTAGAATTGGGTAACATGTGCGAGTCGGCCAAATTAAGTATAAGTGATGTAGATGTATTGGGCAAAATAATAAACTATCACCAGTAGTAATTTTACATACATTAGCGATATGAGTTGTATCACCAGGTGGATTGATTATTGTCTTACTAGTAATAATCAAAAAGACTGAATTGTTAGAGTTCATATTCTGCATGATTTCCTTCTTTCTGATCATAGACCATTAGATTATTCCTGGATGGAATGATTTTATTGCCCCCCCCCCTGAAGAGCGAATCGAAAGACGCCTACGATTTTTGGTGCTTTCATGGTAGACCCAGATTAGGACCAGTATACATGAATATGTGTAGAAGTAGAGGTCAGTATAAGGCGGCCACAAGGCGATGCAAACAGGTCTATTCGAGCATCAAAAGCCTGTGAAGCTCGTATAAATAATGAAAATAATAAATTTTAGGAAATTTGTTAAGAATCAAACGGGTGTCAAAAGTGTCCTCCCTCCGACAATCGATGGGGTGTCGGGAGAGGATGAAATTGCAAAGCTGTGGAAAAAACCACTGCTCTAATATTCTTAACAGTGTGAGTAGGGATAATCTTAAGATAGATTGCAGCAAAACGCCTGTGGAAGGGACAAGGGAAAATACTTTGATATCATTTTCTGAAGTAAAGAGGTTTAGTAAAGAGTTAAAGACTGGTTCTGCGTCAGGGGGTAGATGACCTATCGAATGAGCACTTAAAATATGCCAATGACGTAGTATGTCTGCATATATCATTGCTCTTATTACCCATGCTTGCTCATAGCTATATCCCTGCAGAGTTCATGAGGGTATATATCTTGCCCCTGGTCAAAAATAAGTATGGAGACATTCTCTCCAGCAATAGTTACAGGCTTATTGCTGTCGCTTCCTGTTTCTCGAAACTACTAGAAAAACTCTTGTTACTCCGATTAAATGATTACCTATGGACATCTAATAAATTTGGTCTTAAAAGGTCCCACTCAACTGACCTGTGTATCTATGTACTTAAAGAAACAATATCTAAATACATTGACAGTAATTCAGCTATTTACAGCTGTTTCTTAGATATAAGTAAGGCATATGATAGAGTGAACCACAATATTTTATTTAAAAGACTAGAAGACAGGAAGGTTCCCAGGTACATATTAAATTTATTGAAATTTTGGTATTCCCATCAATCTTTTACCGTTAGGTGCAGCAATGCACTATCCGAATGTTTTGGCTCCTCTTTCGGGATGAGACAAGGCTCCTTGCTCTCCCCTATGCTGTTTAATGAGTAAGAGTTCCAAAAAACCTTAGCCCCCCCATTTGCAGCTTACATGTTTACTTATATCGAAATAGTTTTTATTGATTATAAAAATATATAAAATTCTTTATTTATTGCAGGTATTAAAATTACTCTAGCTGATAAAGTGATACTATAATGGCTTCTCAATTAATTGGTGATTCGGAGAGGCAACGTGTGATAGATCGCATACGAGCAATAACATTTCGGGAAGCTCGTGATGCTGAAGCCACCTTTATAACACGTTCATGGGTTGCCAAATAGTTGCGAAGAAGTGAGGACTTCGTCAAGAGAAATTGGAATAAAACTTTGGATGAATGTGAAATGGATACAACCAAATCTGGGCGCCCAAATTTGCCACTCTCTCAGGAAACAAAGGACATCGTTGAAAGCGGTACGCGTAAGCGGAAAAACAGCTGTGCTAAACTTTCTAGAGAGATCGAAGTGTTGAGAGAAAAGATCGTTAGTGGTGAGATCATTCGACTGTACCGTCATAGGCAAGGTTTAAAGCCTTGGCATGAACTTCCAACTTAACATCGATGACAGAATGTGGTTTGCCCATTATCTTGAAGATTGGGATGTGGATGATTTCATGCATTTAGCTGTCTCCGAAGAATATTTTGTTTACGTAACACGTCGGCCTAACGACCAAAATGATCGAGTGTGGGCCACAACACCAGATGAAATCGATGACAATGAACATTATCGCGAATTATTAAAAAGTCCAGACTGTGTTGGTGTGTTTGTTTTGTTCACTGCAAAGAAGCTCATGTGGGTGCTGAAGCCAAATGGTCAGAGTTAGGATGGACAGTATTTTCGTGATATTATTCTATCCCAGCATGTCATTCCTTTTCTAAGAAACCCAAACAATGTTATGGATGTCGATCAGGTCACACTTCTGCACGATAAGGCCCCCTGCTTTAAGGCATTAGCCACTCAACAGTTGTTGCGGAACCATGAGATCGATTTCTTTGGAAGTGAAGAATGGCCAGGAAATTCTCCTGACCTGAACGTCTGTGAACACATTGGATAAGTTATAAAGGACAAAGTTGAATGTCTCTTGTTTCAAGCAAGAACCTGCAGCAAATCGATTTTCGAAGGATACAATGACGCAACACATTGAAACTCTTTCAGCAAATTTGCGTAACAATGAAGATCTATTCATGTCACTTTTGCCAAGCTACCCAAAGTGAATTCAGGCTGTCTTGGAAGCCAATGGCGGGAACACCAAGTTTTAATTGTTTCTTATTAAATGCAGGATCAAATTCTCTTTTGTAAGGTATGTTTAGTTTTACTGTACCTCTAATGGTTTAGGCCATGGGCGGGGGGGCTAAGGTTTATTGGAGCCCCGTATATTGGCAGATTATTTGCTTCACTTAATGAGGCAACAGTGGGATGTTGTATAGATAACACAAGGATAAATAACTTAGTTTATGCCGATGATATGGTGTTAATAAGTCCCTCTGTTAAAGGTCTGGATCGGCTACTAAAAGTCTGCGAAGTGTATTCGCAGAAACATGATATTCTTTTTAATGTTACAAAAACTAAGTTTATGCAATTTTGTCCTAAAAGTTGTAATTAGCCAGCTGATATTAGGTTTAAAATGAATGGTGAAGTAATTGAGGAAGTACAAGAGTTTAAGTATTTGGGTCAAACTATTACCAGCTCCTTGAGTGATGACTCCGATATAAGAAAACAATCTCAAAGCCTTTGTACTAAAGCAAATATGACTATAAGGAACTTTCGGTTCTGTATAAGTGAAGCTAAAGACACTCTCTTTCGTACTTTCTGCAGTAATATATACAGACAGCAACTCTGGGTGAATTATAAAAAAGGTTCTGACAGAACCCTAAATTTGCTGTACAACAGGTCTTTTAGACTCTTACATAAATTACCCCCGAGATGCTCAGCTTCGCAAATGTTTGCTACCCGCAATGTCTCGACCTTCCCGGAGGTAACAAGACGTGCTCAATACAGTATAATGCAAAGAATTAAAAAATCAACCAACCCGATTATCCAAGCTATCCATGAGTCCTGCCGTTTATCCTTTAAGACCTAAGTTATGGAATTCTTGGTACGAAAACGTCTGTCTGTAGCTCCACTTAACTCCGACATTACTGTATTATTTCTAATCAACTGTATATACTTCTATCCTTAGTATGTGAACTGTCATTGTATTAATAATACTTGTCATTTGGACTATAGTCTACTAATAAACCTTTTCATTTTCTTTTTCATTTTCATTTTCATTTATATATATATATATATATATATATATACAGTATATCTGAAAATTATTTCACGAAGGTAACACGAACACGCGAATAATATTTAAGATGAAAATAACCACAAAGGAAGAAGAAAACACAAAATAGTGTTCAAGCGCTTTCGTCTAATGGCGTCTAATGACGTCTAATAAGGATGTCATTAGGTGAATGCGCTTGAGCACTATTTCGTGTTTTCTTTTTCCTTCGTGGTTATTTTCATCATATATATACAGTAAACCCTCGTCCAACGCGTGTTTGTCCAGGTCGAATTTGCTTATACACGGAAAAATAAATGCGAACAATTATTTGCCGAAAGCAGAAAAATTGACTATACATGGTCCGCCAAACACGCTCTAATACAGTAGTACTGTACGCGTGCCAATGCGCACTCTAGTGTTTTCTCCTACACTCTCCAACACTCCTGCACCTCCCTCCCTCTCGCGTCACCCCTCGCATCACTCTTTGTCTCAGTCCAGCTATCGCGTTAAGTTCAGTGAAGTTGTGTTGGATTGTTTTTGTCGTATTTTGCCGTTGTTTTGCTATTACCCTTAGACAGCAGTATGGCACCAAAACGTAAAGCATCTGCAAATGATAGTGAAGAGAAGAAAAGTCGTAAGGTTATGACATTAGCCAAAAAAAATAAATATTCTAGATAAGTTGCGTGGTGGTATGAGCATAACATCACTTGGCCGCGAGTATCACGTGAATGAGTCTACCATACGCACCATCCGAAAGAGTGAAGAAAAGATTCGTGCTATTTTCATTTAATAATTTTTTATTTATCATATATAAATATCATTATGTTTATGATTTTATTATGTTCTTATTTCATATACAATATAGGTAGGGAAATTCATTTATGTGTAAATAAAAAGGCTACGTATCTCATTATTAATGGGTGACTTTACGCGGCCGCGTTCACGTATCCCTATTTATCCCATAAAGTATTAAGTTTGTCCAACGCGGATTTACCTAACGCGCCGTTCTCGAGGAACCTAACCCCCGCGTTGGACGAGGGTTTACTCTATACAGGGTGTCCCAAAAAAAACTATATACTCTTTATAGCATCATATATTTTATAATTTAAAAAAAAACAACAATATATTGTTATAGCAATTGCCAATGAAAGGTAAATTAGTAATCTAAGTGATCAAAATGTTATAGCGAGTTGTTTGCATATAAAATTTAATTAACTACGCCAAATGCTCAAAATGTTCTCCGGCGGCATGAATGCACTTTCAATACAACAAAATCGTGCGGTCTGATGAAGCTACCTTCAAGCTGAATGGCACAGTAAATCGACACAACTGCAGGTACTGGTCACTTGATAATCCACACGTTTATGTGGATAAACATGTTAATTTACCAGGATTAACAGCATGGTATGGTTTATCATCCAGGGGTTTGGTTGGACCATTTTTCTTTAATGGGACAGTTACCTGTGTCGCATATCTCGACATGCTGTGGACAGAAATTATACCTGCAGTTCGGAAGTTGTTTGGAAACGACGACTTTTACTTTCAACAAGATGGAGCCCCCCTCATTATCATTGTGATGTCAGAAGGTACCTCGATGAAACGTTGCCTAACCGTTGGATAGGACGAAGAGGAAGAGTTGAGTATCCTCCACGTTCACCGGACTTGACTCCACTTGATTTTTACTTGTGGGGCTACCTGAAGGATGCAGTTTATGGTACAAGACCTGCAACACTCGAACACCTTAAGGATGCAATTAGGGAAAAGTGCGGGACCATCACAGCATCCACATTAGTCCATGTCTGCGAATCAGTTAGTCGACGCATTGAAAAGTGCATTCATGCCGCCGGAGAACATTTTGAGCACTTGGCGTAGTTAATTAAATTTTATATGCAAACAACTCGCTATAACATTTTGATCACTTAGATTACTAATTCACCTTTCATTGGCAATTGCTATAACAATATATTGTTTGGTTTTTTTTTTAATTATAAAATACATGATGCTATAAAGAGTATATAGTTTTTTGGGACACCCTGTATCAGAGCCGGATTTAGACGTGTGGAGGCCCCCCTACCTTAGGGGAAGACATAATTGAAGTCATCCATAAGATTCATAATATAATTAACATACATACACTTTCAAAACATCGTGCACTCTTGTGTCTGTCCATTCCACTCATTTCTGCAAAAAATGAAAGCCTCGGGTTACTCGGGTATTCCATTATAGTGAGAGTAGGCCTAAAAGAGTAATAAAAACAAAATAGTAATCAGTACACAACAAATAGTAATTGGTAAAAGTTTATGTACTACAGTGGTATTGGATGCGCGTGTTTTTTTGTTGATCATCTATCGGGTTTTTCTAGTTTCGGGTTTTTTCTATTTTGATAATGGCTTGTCAATATGTGGAGGCCCCTAAGATGTGGAGGCCCATGGGCAGCTTCCCACTTTGCCCACTCCTAAATCCGGCCCTGCCCTGTATATAATTTAGGGCGGAGTGAAAATGATAATTTACAATGGCACACTGATATTTTATTGTAGTTTTTGCTGAGAAAAACGAATATGATGATACAAATTGTGCCCGGTTTCTCTAACCGCCCCATTTTTGCATGAATACAATTTAACAAACACAGAAAATAGAGTTCTCATCTAGCGTACATCCGTCAACATTACATCATATGAATAACCCCCATTAACGTCATTATGAAACCACAATTATAAATTTTTATAACTTTAATATATTATTTTGTGTCATTCCCAGATTTAAGTATTCGTGCCAAGGTTGTATTGTATACTTGTACGCATCGTGTCTTCTGACTCCCCAGGCACCACAGTCCGCATGACAACCAGCTGCAGTAGTTGTCCCCCAGCTACAGAATCCAGAGGTAAGAAACCAATGAGCATGGTATGAGAAATGAGATAAAAAATATTCTGTTACACTTGTTACAATATACATTTGACTGACGTGAGTAAACTGAGTAAACATTTGTTGTTTTTCCTTAAGCAATTAAAATTCACTGAAATTTATTTGAGTTTTTGTTCTTATTTTCAGTTAATAATTTACCTATAGAAGAGCAGAGATTGAATCAGCATCCGACACACCAGTGTCCCCACAACTGAAACAACATCCTTCTTCACATCAAGCTAGCAACATCCCCTCTTGCAGCAACTCTACACCAACAGCTTTCCATACAGCAGCATCTACGCTTTCAAGTTCCCTATACTATTCAACGAGGAAAACATTTGTAAGCACAAGGCATTCTAACCAGCATTGTATGTTTGGAACTCCTGAGAAGTTCCCTCATAATCTTTTGCCAACCAATTTACAAGTGATTCGGTACTTTCTCTATCTCAAAGAAAGGAAAAATGCAGCTAACAAGCCAATCATCAGACAAATAACTCAGGAGCTACTAAAACTTTGGCAGCAAGCATCAATCCCCACAGTTCAGGAAAAAGCTGTTTCAAAAGGTAGCAAGATTCATAGAAAGAGGAGCAACGTTGAGTAGATCAAAAAGGAGTTCTCAGAGTCCTCAGAGGTCCTCAGCTCAGTACCACAAGGAACAGTATTAGCTCCACCCTCTTCATAATCATGCTAACTGACATAGATGAGGACGTTACCAGAGACAGCACAGTAACATCCTTTGCCGATGACACAAAGATCAGTAGAAATATAAGAAACCCAGAAGATATAGGATCTCTACAAACCGACATAAACAGAATCTACAAGTGGACGGAAGACAACACTATGAAGTTTAACACCGAGAAATTTCAGCTGTTACGGTACGGAAAAAGAGAAGACCTAAAATCCATGGAATATTATACCCCAAATGGACAGGAGATTCAGAGAAATTCCAGAGCAAAAGATTTAGGGGTTGTAATGACAGATGATGCGAAATTTAAAACACAAAATAAGATAGCAGTAAACAGAGCAAAGAGAATAACGGGACAGATATTGAGAACCTTTAAACGAAGGGATAGGAATGTAATGATTCCTCTACTGAAAACCCTGATCATACCCAAATCGGAATACTGCTCGGTCCTAACATCCCAATATAAAAAAGAAGATATTAGACAGCTGGAAGGGATCCAGAGAAGCCTCATAGCCAAGATCAACGGGTGCAAAGAACTAAATTATTGGGAAAGGTTACGCGAACTAGACCTATATTCACTGGAAAGGAGAAGGAGAAGAGAGAGATACACCATTATTTACACTTGTAAAATAATGGAGAAACTAGTCCCTAATCTTACTCTGAACCCTATAACTCCTCAAACAATGGTGGAAAGTAGAAACGGTAGACTGTGTCGTATTCCCAATTTGAAGGCGAGACAGGGAGCATCCTTAACCCTGAAAGAAAATAGTTTTGTAGTGAGAGGAACAAAACTGTTTAATCAGTTGCCCAAAGACCTAAGAAACACGAAGGGAGTTGCAGTGGAAATCTTCAAAAGAAGGCTAGACGCCTGGCTCAGAACAATCCCCAATGAGCCTGGCATACCTGGCTATGTGAGGTGGAGAGCACAAGAAACCAACTCACTACTTCACCAGGTCAGCTCGAGAGGAGGGGCGACAAGCTTGACCTTCGCGAAATAAGGAATCATCGCGCGGAACCTTTGTAAGGTTGTAAGGTAAGGTGTGTGTATATATATATATATATATATATATGTATATCAGTGGCGACTCCTGCACTCGGGCTTCTCGGGCTGAGCCCAGAGGCAAGGGGCAAGGAGAAGCATGAGAGATAAAATTGTGTATTTATAGATTTAAGTTCTAAAAAAAAAGTTTTAAATACAAATTGTAAAAATGGTTTTTGGCTGGTAGTATGTTACTATTTTTCTGTCTAGCCTTCGTCACGCAAGCAAATTTTGAGCGCATTTAGATACACTTACTACCTATAAAAAAACTATATTGACACATTAAGTTTTCGTGTAATCTTTCAAGATCCTTTACTCGGGCGCAAGACATTACGCCCGAGAAAGTAAAGTATAAGTAATATCGTATATTTAAAGTTCTTTTAATGAATAATTATTTGCTTGCATACGGTTACATAATAGTCCTTCTTCTAATTCTCATTAAATAAAATACTTTTTTCCTCCTATTAATTTTTTTTATAAAGAAAAAAACATTTCAACTTGGGCTTATATCCTTCGGCCTTGTAGAGGCACAATTTTTAATTCTGGCGATACATGGTAACTTTTAAGTTTCGATAAGCGTGCCTTCAACTGCCTGAGAGAAAAAGGTTTTAAATTCGGCTATTTTATTCATTGCTATGCACATAAGTTAAATTTAGTGTTAAGTAAAATGTCAGAGAAAGTTAACGGGGCTAAAATGTTCTTTTCCAGTGTACGTGCTTTCAGTAAATTTGCTTCTTCAAGTACTAACGAAAAGCTGTATTTAGAGAGCTTAATATCAGCATTCCATCACTTTGTGAAACAAGGTGGTGCTATAGATCTAGAACCGTGTCAACAATAAAAAGGCAGCATGAAACTCTGAAAAATGCATTTCAAAAGATTTTAGATGACAATGCAAGATGGGATGAAGATACTCTTAATCAAACTGATAATCTACTTATAAAATTGCATGATTTCACTTTTCTGTTTTTTATTAACTTTGAAAATATATTGTCACAAGCCGAAAAACTATTTCATCTTCCGCAATGCAAGCAGCTTGACATGAAGTTTGCACAACAGAAAGTAAATGACTTTATTGAATTTATTGAGTGCGCTCGTACTGATAAAGCGTATAATAAGGTTTTTCAAGAAACAATGGCAGACTTCGAACAATCCAAAGACCTGCCTTCTCCCCCGAGAAAAAGAGCTAGAGGCAAACAAATGAACTATAAAGCAATATATTTCGAAATAATTGACATTATACTAATGTCAATGAGGGAACGATTTGATTGCATTCAGGAGTTTGCATTCTTTGAGTATGATTGATGTGACCAAATTTCCAGAATTTGCTGAAAATTTTCCAATGCATCATCTTAATGCTTTACAAACTAAATATCCAAATGTAAGTGACTCCAAATCCTTAGTTAACGAATTGAAATATCCTTATCGTGACAGTGACTTTAGAAAATGCAAATCTGCAAATGAAATTTTAGAAGTCTTTCACGAACTAGGATTATTGTCTGCGATGACGGAAACCACAAAGCTGATTCAGCTCCTCTTTACCATACCTGTAACTTCTATTTCAAATGAAAGAAGTTTCGCTGTTCTCGATCGAATTAGATCATATTTAAGAAACACAATGGCTCAAGAACGGCTCTCGTCCCTGGCTAGGATTTCAATTGAAAAAGAAATACTTATTGATTTAGAAAGCAAAAAGGAATTACATGACCGAATATTAAAGGAATTTGCTTTAAAACCAAGACGCTTGGACTTTATGTTCAAGTAAATAAAATTCAAATAATTTTTTTACCGAGGTATGTATTTATTTATTTTATTGATATATAATCTTAAGTTATTGTCATGCATTTAAATGTCGGCTCATATGTAGACTTGAAAATTTAGAAAGAGCCCGAGTAGTCTTGAAGAGCTGGAGTCGCCACTGATGTGTGTATATATATATATATATATATATATATATTAGTGATGGGACGATGCATCGCAATTGCAATCGCATTTAATGAGTGCGATTGTTGCGATTGTGAACAAAAGCTTTAAATCTCTACAAAAGTTGCTATGAAAGCTGCTCTTTCATGCGTACTTAAAGGAAAGTTTAGCTAACAACAATACGGAATAATAAATAAATAATAAATAAGTCAAAAACAGAAATGAAAACGGGTTGCGAATTAGTTGAAAACAGAATAAAAAATTGGTTTAATAATAACAATAAGTACACCTCTTTATTTGCTCTATGTAAAATTGGAATGTTAAAAAATCAACCTAACCCTATGGGCCTATATTCTTTTTCAGAATACGCATTATTGGAAGAAACCAGCCATGGTAAATATGACGTCAGAGTTGAAACGCGAGTGGGCATTGTTTGAGCCTGTCTCGGCAGTGTGCTTCAGACAGTGTTGGAGTGAGGTTGTCTGAGGTTGTCGAATCTTTTGTGGCTTTGTGCACATTCTTTCGGGTTTAAATTAGCAACATTATTTGATCACCATGAGTGCCGTTTGGAAATATTTTGAAAAAGTATCTAGCAACTCTGAATTAGCAGTGTGTTTATTGTGCAATAAAAACTATTCGCGAAAAGGAGCGTTATGTGAGGCTAAAGCTAAAACATCGCAATCGCGCGCTTTTCAAATTCTGACAATCGCGATCGCAACAGCGATTGTATGAAATATGACAATCGTCCCATCACTAGTATATGTGTGTATATATATATATATATATATATATATATATATATATATATATAAGTATAAATAAAATTATAAATTATAATAATAATTTATAATTTATATTTCAATTATATATTTTATACTGTTGTTGTTGGACCGATAGTATTTATTGTATTTCTTCTAGTCACCCTTATCTAGTCATATCTATTATCCCATATTCATAATATAACTACTCTACCGCTTTTACTTCTCTGTTTACACTTTTCTTTCTCTCGGCTTATTTTTTGCCTCTTCCCTTCTTTTTATCTTTTTTTCTATATTTTCCTTATCATTCAATCTATGGGTGTATGCTGTGTACCAATTGATTTGCAGTAAACTTTTGATTTAGAATAGTATGTATGTATTAACATAACGTTTTTTCAAAAAGAAAAGAACCAAAATTATGTTTTTAATTGTTAGCCATTCATTTTTCAAGACAAATTAAATCTAATCAAATCGAATAAAATGTGAAAAATTTCGAATTTATTTTAGGTTAGGATGGTTTGTTTAAATATGTTATTTAGTGTTAAGCTGGGCCAGTTATTATTACTATACTACATATGGTATTTTGTTTAAAAAACCTAGAAATATTTAACTTAATCGAAAAAAAATTTTAAAATAAAACTATTTAATCCAATGTAAAAAAATGTAATATAACTTAATAAAAAAAAAATAAAAACTATTTAAATCAATGTTATGATAATAAAAATAAAATAAATATTAAAACAAATTAAACTTAATTGAATGAAATAAAGGAGCTATTGAAGAATAGGGACCCCAGCCTTCTTTAGTTAGGCTTATAAGCTAACTAACGAAAATATCACGACCTAACCTAACCAATCGTTAGGTTAACTGTACGCCCTTGACGATTGGTTAGGTTAGGTCATGATATTTTCGTTAGTCAGCCTTATAAAGCTAACTAAAGAAGGCTGGGGTCCCTATTCTTCAATAGCTCCGAAATAAAAAATAAAATTATTTAAATCATTATTTTAAAAAAATTATATTTAACTTAATCGAAAAATTTAAATTAAATCAATACTAACATTTTCTTGTTATTAATCCATTATTTTGCGATAAATAATTTTTAATTTGTGAAATTGAATTTTTTTACAATTTATATTGGTATCTATTTTAGCTGACTTAAAATGAAAAATTAAAAGTCCTGAGCTGAAAATGTAGTGTTCACAAAAACTGCTAGACTAACCAATTATTTCACCAAGTCTGTCTGTGATGTGAAGTCTAGTCAAACTACAAGTTCTGCAACCGAGACTGAGGCAATGAGTATTGCTTCTGTTGCTACATCTAGTCAGACTGCAAATTCTGCCGCTGAGACTGGGGCAATGAGTGTTGCTTCTGTTGCAACGTCAGTAGCATGGTTGCAAAATGGACGAGTGCAATGCAATTGCAAAATGTTGCAAGAGTGCCAACCCCACCCCTTTGTTGCAATGAACCCCCCTTGGTGCCAACCCCACCCCCTTTGTTGCAAGGCACCCCCCTTTGTTGCCAACCCCAAAATGGGGTTGCAACTTGGAGGCGGAGTTATCCCCCAAGCTGAACCCCCCCAAAGGGGAGTGCCAACCCTTTGTTGCCAACCCCAAAATGGGGTTGCAAGGGGTATGCAGCTTGGAGGCGGAGTTATCCCCCAAGCTGAACCACCCAAAGGGGCAGAGAAAGGAAGAGGGGGAGCCCCTTTGGGGGAGAAGTTGGGACGGCCTCACCCCCCAAAGGGGCAGAGAGAGAGAGAGAGAGAGGAGGAAGGAACCCAGAGGAGGAGGGTTCTTCGCTTGGCCAGAGTCAAGCGCATATGAGGTCTTCAGCCACCCCACCGCTCTCTTATAGTGCCCCCTAATCAGCCAGTTGGCTTAATCAGCCAGTGCCTCCGGGCATCAGTTGACGCGTCGCGCGTTGACGGGCACGAGTCCCGTGCGTCCGGTTGCTTGGGGCCCAGGCATCAGTTCGACCGGTTGCTGGGGAGCCTAGCCAGGTGTCACAGTGTACGTTTATGTGAGCTAAAAGGAACCGGGTTCGCACCCAGGACGGAGCTCGTTACTCAGGGTACCCTAATGCCTTCCCATAGGTCTAAGGCAGGTGTAAAACACTTCAATTCAAAAAGAAAGAAAAAAGAGCCCCGTAGGCCTAAGGTGGGGTGTAGAAACAACTCGTACGCAAAATAAACCCCAACCGTGTGTCTAAAGCGGGGGTAAAACATCTCGTACAAAAAAGAAAATAATTAAATCACCGAAAAAAGCTTTCAAATGATTCAGTATATATATATATATATATATATATATTATATACTTAAACGAATTTAAGAATATTTGTTTTAATTCTATCCTGCATTATTTTTGCAATAAAACGCAAAACTTTAACCCCATATATATGGTTTAAACGAATTACATTCACATTATTTTTATCTCAGCATAATAATAACGACACATATATCTATCTATCTACCTGTCTATCGTCTCGAAAAAAATAAATATAAAATCAGCAAGAAGTCATAATTATAAATATTATAATTATGAAAACTGAAATTGCAATTTTATATTTAATAATTTTTTCATATCCATCTAAAATACGGGAAAAATTTCAATTCAAAAGAGAAAATAAAATAATTCCCTAATGACGCCCGTCACACACACACACACACACACACATATATAATATATATATATTATATATATATATATAAATATTATAATATTTCATATAAACACATGTCCAAAAACATTCTAATCTGGATGTGTCCCATATAAACAGCCTTTACTCTACAAAAAGGTTATGAAACGAGATTCATGATTTATATATTGTTAATAATAACAAATATTTGGGTTTCTTAATAAAACCTAAAGCTTAAGGTCACAATAATTACAGAAAGGTTATCTCTCCATTCCTCAAACATTTTGGCTAAACCGTACAAAACATGGCCTGTCCGGAAAAATAAAGGCTGTTATTATCTATACATATATATATATATTATATATTATATATATATATATACGGGGTGTCAGGAAATGATTGCCCCCCTGTAGAGCAAAAACTAGAAGAGATAGATAAAAACCGGCGAGACCACTTGAAAGAGCGTTAAAATCTGAATAAAAACCATTATATTCTATTCCTGTGATTTTAATTCTTACCATTTTTTTCCCCACAGAAACCATGGCATCATCTATTTTGAACGATTCAGAGAAAAAGCGAGTTCTTGACCGCATTCGAGCTGTCACATTTCGTGAAGCAAAGGAAGCTGGTGCAACTTTCATAACTCGACACTGGGTGGCTGAGAGATTAAAAAGATCAGAAGACTTTGTCAAAAGGAATTGGAATAAGAATCCTGAAGATTGTGAAACAGAATTTCGAGGAGGAAGACCGGAGAAATTATCTCAAGAATCGAAAGACATTGTGCTTGCTGCATCACGGCCCCGAAAGAAGAGCTGCTCTGAGGTAGCGAAAGAGATACTTATCCGTCGTGGTAAGATAGTCAATCGGCAACTTGTGCATCAATTTCGAGTTCGCCAAGGCTTGAGTGCTTGGCATGAAATAGCTAAGCCACGGAAGAGTGATCTTAATATTGAAGATCGGCTATGGTTTTGTGATTATCTTGAGGAATGGACGGAAGACGATTTCCTTCACTTGGTTGTCAGCGATGAATTCTTCGTTTATGTCTCCAGAAAACCAAATTTTCAGAATGATCGGGTTTGGGCAACAACTCCTGATGAAGTCCCAGACGACCAGAAGTATCGAGAAATAGTAAAAAATCCAGCATGTGTGGGTGTTTTCATTATGTTCTCTATTCGGAAGCTCATCTGGGTTATCAAACCAAGAGGAATCAGTTGGGATGGGCCTTATTTTCAAAATGTAATTTTAGCCCAACATGTAATTCCGTTTTTGAAAGACCCCGAGTGTGTTTTGGATGTTGAACAGGCAACCTTTCTTCACGACAAAGCCCCCTGTATGAAAGCACTTGCGACTCAACAACTGCTTAAGGACAATAACATTGATTTTTTCGGAAATAATGAATGGCCTGGCAATTCTCCCGATCTTAATGTCTGTGAACATGTCGGATCCATCATGAAGGATCGGGTGGAGTCCTTAATGCTGGAACAACCCATTCAGAATCGGTATTCAACAGAAATTATGACTGCAAAGATCAACGAAGTCCTTGAAGAAATGAGTCATGATACCGATCTCTTTGAGACATTTCTGGGATCATACCCCCGTCGATTAATGGCCGTCAGAGCTGCAATTGGGGGCAACACCCGATATTAAAAGAAGTGATTTTATTAAAAATTAAACGCTCTTCCGCGTGGTTTTGTCTGTTTTTTTCTATTCCTTTCAGTTTCTTCTGTACAGGGGGGGGCAATCATTTCCTGACACCCTTTATATATATATATCGCATGGAAAAGATTTTTTCATTTTAAATTTATTTACAATCAGCGGAGTGGTCAGTTTCGTACAAGACAACAGAAAAAACTTTTCAATCTGAAACCTTATTACCATACACACGTCATTTTTAATGAGCATGCGGCCATATAAGCAAATACGCATTTTGCCCGTAATGGACAAGACATCTTCTACAGTAAATATATTTGTTTTTAACCTTACAAAGCATGACTGAGTTTTCTAAAAAAATAGACAAACAAGATAAGGCATGTATTTTAAATTTATTTTTCGCAGAAAACCGAATTCATTTGTTCGGAAAATAAACACTGCTTTCATGGGACAAATTCACTTCAAACAGGCAGATGTTTTGGTTCCCAAATCTTATAGGGAGTATAAGAATATCACAGAAAAAATAAAATTTGTATCAGATAATGACCCACGCATCGGAACAGATGGCCCGCCCAGATTTGATGCGGGCAACCAATCACAGCACTCTGAAGCGGTTCTAGGGCCTCGGTTTGGTACCGTGCAAGCCTACGCATTATGCTCCGCCCAAAATTCACGGAATCAGCCAATCACGGCACTGTGGGGCGGGCCCAGGACCGCGGGTTGGTCGAAAATGTAGGCCTACACGTTAAACTACGCCCAGCATTCACCGTCAGCCAATAGGAAGTTAAGGTTCGCTCTTGTGGGTTGGTCACATGTCCCCTTATAAAGGGAGAACTTCGAAGCGCGACTCAGTTTCGTTCGTTAATTTCCAGCTAGTGAATTACACAACAACAATGAATCAGCTGTCTTTGTACAACACCCCCGAATTGGTGAAGGATGACCCCGATTATGCCCATGCATCACGCATAATTTTCACAGCTGCAGACCAGAATGCGTTATTTTCTAGTCAGAGTATCGCTGAAAATTGCGAGGCAGCGGAACATCCTACAGGCAATTCAATTGTGATTATATTCTGCGTTTCGTTCAGGGTTAATTAACTTATAAGTGCTTAACCTTAACTTTATTTAGTGTTTTCCTGCAACGTAAAATTATTCCCATTGCTTTTGTCTGATTCCTTCGTGATTATTTCGAGATATATATATATATATATATATATATATATATATATATATATATATATATATATATATATGGGGTGTTTTATTTGTGCATCTCTCGACAGTTTAAAAATTTGTAGAAAGTTCTACAGATACGAATTTAAAATTATCAAAACTTTTAAAAATTGCATGCGTTTTGAAAAATTATGTTTAATTGATGTCTGTGTCCCATATATATATATATATTAATAATATATATATATATATATATCAATAGCGTGCAGTGAATTTTCATGTTGGTCATGCTATAGTGTAATAGAGTTTCATGTGGAATTTCATTCCACTCATATTAGTGAATTTATGGCCTATATATACCTTTCATGTTTACAACACAATAGCGCTTAAAAATATAAAATTCTAAATAAAAAATATTAACATACCTCATTTATATGTAAATTCTATTCTACGTTCCTTTTTGACAAATTCGTTAATGACATTTTCATAAAAATCTTTTGAGCTTCGTAACCTGTGAAGCAAATTCTTCTTTATTGACATCAGAGCTATACCTGACATTCGCATTTCCCCGGTTGTATTTCTCTGAAAAGTTTTGATTCTCTTCAATCCAGAAAATGTTCTT
The DNA here is from genome assembly GCA_023014485.1 of Bathynomus jamesi. NCBI lineage: Eukaryota > Metazoa > Arthropoda > Malacostraca > Isopoda > Cirolanidae > Bathynomus > Bathynomus jamesi. Next base: position 697,045 of record JAJOZX010000349.1, read on the forward strand.
TCAACAGTTGCAGTCGTAGAAGGAATTGTCACAATTAGATTACAGAGTTTGAACAATTCTGGCATAGCATCAACAAGCTGATTGGTATAGATGTATTGCATCAACTCTAGCACTCTTTTTAGAAAATTCTTCCAAGGAGTATGCAACGGTTAATTCATTTTGAAGGCGAATAATGTCAAAATAATTGCCGTATGTTACTCTTAGAGATTTTAAAGCATCCTCAGGAAAATTCTTGGAATATTCTTTAAATTTGCTACTATTTAATAGCTCCAGGAATACCAATTCTTCTAATGATGAAAATCGTACTTTTAATTGATGCACTGTTGTCTCTATGATTTTATAGTATAATATTTTATAGTGCTCCTGTGGCTCGACAAAATTTTCTTTTCCGAATCTCTTACTTGGCCTTGTTGTATCGATATTGCCTTCTATTATTTTATAAAATCTTGGAAAGTCTTCTCGTTTATTCTCAAGCAACTTTGTAGTCTTTTTTATTTCACTTGCACAATACATAATGTTTAAGTATTTTGCTTAAAGAATGTTAAATAAGACATCAGTGAAAGAAAATATTTCACTAAGCACCAAGAGAAACACGAAATCAGGGTCATTAAATTTGTGTTTGAATCCGACAGCAGAGTCAATGGTTGCCTCGTCCCACTTTCCAGGATTTTCAGTTATATCTTCAAAAAAGCTAATTAATGGAGCGCGATTTTACTTCGCAGTATGAACTAGGCGGGATGAGCAATTCCACCTAGTTGGTGCAGCTTTAGGAAATCTTTTCTTAATATTGTCAAGAGCATTAGTTCTTTTAGATGATTTGGAAAAAAACTACCTAATCCATTCAGAGTTGAAAAAATATTTTACACTCTTTTATAGTTCCGCACGCTTGTGAAAGAACTAAATTTAATACATGTGCACAACAATGATCAAAGACTGCGGATGGATATTTTTTCCTAACTCTAGACTGCAATCCATTCAAATTGCCCGCCATTGTAGCAGCACCGTCATAAGTTTGAGCAATCGACTTATTTTCGCATTTCACATTTTCAATGCACTAAAAAACATGGTCAGCTAAGGCACTTGCCGAACGGTCTGCACTCACATCTGTAAAACCAATAAATCGTTCTACGACATCGTTATCGTTGGTAACGTACCGCAAAACGGTCGAAAGTTGAGAATAATTCGACGTATCAGAAGTCTCATCTAAAAGGATCGCAACGAACTTAGCCTCGTTAATTTCAGTTTGTATTTCATTCAACATAACCGTTTTAATTGCATCTATCAAGTCATTCTGAATTCTGTTTGATAGTCCAGAAAAAACTGTCGCTGAAGTTAAATGATTTGCCAATCTTTCATCATAATGACTGATTAAGTTTACAAGTTCCACATAATTTCCACGGTTTTTGGAAGCATCAGATTCAGTATGACCACGAAAGGACAATTCCTGGCAACCTAAAAATATAACTACGTCTATTAACCTTCGCAGAATATCTCTATTTTTGCTAACCTTATCGTTATGTTGTTGTATATGAAGTCTTTTTTGCTCATCCAATTTCAGTTCTATACGTACATTACCGAACGATTTCAGATCGATCCACGATTTTATGTCTTTGAGATCGTTCGTGTTTTTGCAAGCCAGTGTGTAAATTATTTAAGTCACTATATCTTTTTTCATTCCAAACATTCTTTTCTGAAGAAAATAGCAAGCATGGCCAGCAGAATAGCTTGCCTAATTTTGCACTTCCAGTCAGCCATGTTTTTTCCTCGTAAAGGCTATTCTGAAAATGGCGGACAAAATGTTTGCCTTCAGTACGTAAATTATTTAGATTTGGCGTAGGCCTACCGTTTTTCACTATCGCTTTTTTCTCTTCAAATTCTCCCTTCCAAAAACTATTGTTCAAAAGTTCTGCAACAATACACGCTTCACCAGCCATTATGGGTTATGCAATCGAATTTATTATAACATTCTTGTCTGCACGATCGAAGCGCAACTTGAAAACTGAAGCAAAAGCTGTACGATCTCAGCCTGACTTTGACACTATTTTAGCGCATATGCCACATTTGCGTGCAGTCGGTAGAACTGCTGTTTTTTTTTCTATGACCGCGAGTCATGCTATAATTTTTTAGCTTTTTTAGATTTATGAGGGAAATTTTAGCTTTCAGGAAATTAACAACGTAGACTCTTGTATATTTCTTACTTTGACATTTTATTTCGCAATAAAAACATGAATGGCTTGGCTTAAGTGGTCATGCAGTACATGACTTACATGCCTGGAATGCACGCCACTGATATATATATATATATATATGGTGGCCAATACTTTTATCTTCAATCAAACTCGTAATGGCGCTTTAAGATGGGGTAAACTAATCTCAGAGCTTAACCCTAACTCTATATATCTATAAACTGATGCGTGCAAAGCCCAAATAGCGAAATATATACTCTAACATAACCTAGCCCAACCTAACCTAACTTAGCCTAACCTAACCTATCTTAGCATAGCCTAACCGGGCGTAAACTAACCTAACCTAACCGGGTGTAACCTAACCTAGCCTAACTTAGCACAGCATAGCCTAACTTAGCCTAACCTAACCTAACCGGGTGTAAACTAACCTAACCTAGCCTAACTTAGCATAGCATAGCCTAACTTAGCCTAACCTAACCTATCCTAGCATAGACTAACCTGGCGTAAACTAACCTAACCTAACCTAACTTAGCCTAACCTGTCCTATCCTAGCTAGACTAACCGGGCGTAAACTAACCTAACCTAGCCTAAATTAGTCTAACCTAACCAAACCTAACTTAGTCTAACCAAACCAAACCTAACTTAGCCTAACCTAACCTATCCTAGCATAGCCTAACCGTGCGTAAACTAACATAACCTAACCTAACCGCAGACAGTCTCTCAGCGCAAACAAATCTCATTTATTTATTAGCATTGAAAATTAGTTTGTATTGTTTCTCGTTTATAATTGGCAATCTAATTTCCTTTTGTTTTGAATTTTTCCACAACGTAAAAATTATGCCCAATGTGTTTAATTATTCTCTGTTTCCATCGCGATTATATCATCATTTGTATATATTGCGGCAAAATCTTGCAACATTGCATTGCAATGTTGCAAGATGTTGCAGTGCGCCCTTTTACACGTTTCTCATCTTCTCTCTCTATTCAATTCAGAAAATCGTATTATGTTTAAGTTATCGTAGGTTTTTATTTAATGTCCACGCTCATTAGAAATATTAAAAACTAATAAGAATTGCATGCGGGGCACATTTATATACACCGTTTCATTCAGTGCTAGTTAACTTATAAATGCGTTTTGAAAAATATTTTTAAAATATTGTCTGGCCGTAATAAAACGAAGTAAACTGCTATCTGCCCAGAGGATGGTCTCTATTCATATATATATATATATATATATATATGTTCCTCTATGTGTGTGTTTTGGGTGAAAAAACAATAGGTTTTTATTTATTATCAATTTATAGAAAGTTCCACAGATAGGCTTCTTAAATTACAAAAACGTTTAAGAATTATTTGCTGTTTAAATACGTGGTATTTTCTCGTATTGTATCTCTTTATTTTTACTTAACCTTATGCGGAACTTGATCGCATTATAGCCACTTTTGATGAAAGGGGAATAAATGCTATGGATGCATCTCCGAACAGCCTACCCAGCGATACAGAAGCCGCAGTATTGAATCACAGTCGGTCAAGCGAGCGCGAGTTTGCAGAGGAGCTAATGTAAGTGTTTTTAGGTTATATAGTATGTTTTTGGAATCGTGAACAATAAGATTGCGTAGGCCAGGTTAGGCTAGGATATATATATATATAGTGGACGATTTAACTGCATCCAATTTCACGACATCTATTTAAATTACAGGGCCGAAACGGAGCTAGACCATATTATAGACACTTTTGACGAAAGAGTGATAAATGAAGTGGTAACCACCCCGCCTAACTAACCCAGCGATCCAGAATTCGTGGTATTGACTCACATCCGGTCAATCGAGTGCGATGTCATCTAGGAGATAATATAAGTTTTTTAGGATAAGGACAAAGCACAATATATTTTAATTAATTAAATAGCAGAAATCATGTACACAAAGGGTCAGTGCTCAATTCTTAATGGACACAAATATGTGTGTATATATAGGTTTACACAATATACCTTTACACATTACAGGGGGTGCTAACATATGGGAATTTTTTTTATCTGTCTACATATATATTTATCATTCATATTTGTGTCACATAAATCGAATAATTTTAAAAAATCCATAAATCCCTTCCCACGTGACATATGCATGAGAAACAAAATACAATACAATCCACATGTTTCAGTATAATATCCTTGGAAACGATATGGATTCCAAATAATCTCAGGCACGTCTAGCTGTGCGCTAAACTTACAATTGTCGAGTCATTCCACGGTGGAAATCCGAGTGAATCGAAATAGTACATTCTTTCCTTAGTTTTAAAATAGATTGCAAACCAATGAATCCCCTCCCCCCACAATGTCGGTGTTAACGATAACCCCGTACCAGTTTCTCGTACTTCAGCTTATATTTCATTCTTCGCGAACACTCCGATAAATTTTGAGCGCGCGAAACAGTCACTTTTCATCACTCTCTGGAGTGTATTCGCGTCCATTTTAAAAATCTGTGGTGACGTTCCTAAATCTATCTACTTCTATTAGGGCTTGCGACTCGAGGTATACTAGTACACTAATAGGCGTCTATAGGTTTGGCAAACTCCAGCCTCACTGAGATGGCCGTCTGTTGGGGTTTAAATGCGTATTTACGCCAGCAGTTAAGTCAGGCGTAAGGTCAAATGAGTAGATGTTGAATTCTTCAACAAATTCTTTCTGTGTTATGCCGAAACCAAGTTCATCACACGCACCTGTATTATGAGCCAAAGTACTATAAGCTCTCGCGCAGAGCGGGAACACTGCATCTGTTGAGTAATCCATATCCATTACCCCACCCAGGGCGATGCCATTTACGTATAGAGTAATATTTTTAAGGCCGAAATTCTCGAATTTTAAGGCACACTTTTTATAATTTCCATTCGTCGAGGCGTGGTCTTGCATTCCAATTAAAATCCTTTTAGGTAGGACTCCAAGAGCAATGTTTTCTAGCTGTTTCGATGCCAGCCCTGCGGGAATCGTGTACAGCTTGATCTGTACCCTGTTAATTGGATATTTCACTGTGGCATGTACCAAATCTTTCTCAATTTCTATTTGCTTCGGGGACTTAATTTCACTCGGCGTATACGTAAATACGTTTCCATGATGTGTATCACAACGGGTTTTGCGCCTTCTTCTTGGTCAGCCCCCAGATTTATGCAGATCTCAGGGCTCGTGCGGGTAAGCTTCAATTTCATATCTACCCCGTTCATAAGCAACTTCTCCTGGAAAGTAAAGTCTGTATGCAGTCGTCCAAAACACTCGTATATCTTATTTTTAGAATTTTAAAATTTATAATTTATACTGATCTCGTCTTTAGTGTGGTAATACCCCTCGGCGGATAAAAAGGTGTCCTTCGCTTCTTTTGAAAAGTTGAGGACATTTACCAGATAGGCTCGTAGGTGGTAGTACCCTGTGCCTGCCGAGATGTTAGTCTGATTTAAATATACGTCACACTGACTGAATATGGAGTGTAGAGAGTTGGTTTCAGGATAGGCAGCGTAACTATAATCGCAGTCCGTTCCGTCAAAATGGGCAATGCGTAGTTTAGCATACATGTGCATGCAACTCCGGTCAAAAAAGTAAGGGCCTGAGCTGGGTATCACGAATTCTATAGGGGCACTGGGTGAACTAATTGTGTTTAACGGGTTAATTGTAAAAAAGTCACTATGTTCAATAGAGACCTGAGTAGGTGGCATATCAAAGAGGGACAGTTCCGATTTACAGCACTGTGAACTACACGGTTAAATAAAACGTGCCATGACTAGTCAGAAATAGTGCCACCTTCCCTCGACGAGTATTAGTCAATCTATGATTCGTCAGAGTAGCGTCCTCAGCTTATATCAGTTAAAAAAATTATCAGCCATATTTTTCATATGGTTTGAGCACTTCTTTTTTGGTTTCCCTTTGCGTTTAACGCCACGTGATGGCAACCCCTTCTTCCTAGCAGATCTCTTCTTTCCGCCACGTGTTGGTAACCCTATATTCCTGACAGATCTCTTCTTTCCACCACCACGCATTTTTCTCCTCGCATCTTTGATGATTTCATCCCGTGTACGTTTTAAATGTTTTTTTAGAGCTTCTTTAGGCTTAGTGCCAGCCAATATGTCCCCTGCCGCGTTAAAACCTGTTTGTAACGCCTTCCTCCCTAGGTACCTGGCCCTCTCTTCAATAGTGGGACAGCGGTGCGTAGTATGGATGAAAAAATGGACCCAAGTCCACTACCACGCTGGTATCTCACCCCTCGGTATACTGTGAAAGGCTTTCTGTCCATTATAACTCAGTGCGTCGAAAGTGCAGCTTCACTGTTAAGCTCCCGTCACCGAATGGGAAATTTTTACCCTCAATCGTTCTTATATATATTGAGATATTGGTTATTAGGTTAGTTGCGACATTCACATAATGGGGTATGTCATATGTAATACTCAAACTCCTTCCTCTATGGTTGGGGATGTGAGCTATGCGTAGCAGGCGTGCCTGGGTATCCCCAACAAACTGGTGTTCCGCTATATTGCTGTAAATATAGCACATGTCTGGAGGCTGAGAGCTTACATCCAATTTCTCCATCTTCAATTGATACACTAAGGTGGACAAGTCATGCGGTGCCTCGTGAAAGGTGTCTCTTTGGAAGGCTGATCGATATCGCCCCTCGGTTATAATTTTGAACACTCTTCCGTCTTTAAGATTTCTGTTAACCTTTGATTTTAGGATTAGAGTATGTGCAGGGTTTCCTTTGTTTACGATTTCGTAATAAATCATTCGTAAGATTTGAGTTTTTTAAACTCACGTTTAAGTCTCTCACAACATCCTCACCGAACCATAACGCCCGGTCCTAGTGTTACTTCTGTACTGAAAAACTGTGCAACCTTAGTCCGTGCGATACGTATAGTTTCATCCCGAGTTAACCCGGCTTTTGCACACTCATTACAGTCTCTAAGAATCGTAAAAACGGTATCTTTATAATCAATATTTAAAAAGAGGGTGTCCAGCTGAATTTCACATATCCCCACCTCATACGAATCACGCCCAACTCAATGGGTCCATGGAGCTCTGTTACAAAGTTGGCTAGTGTGTTGTTAGGGTGTACAGACAGGGACGAGGAGGACGGGAGTGTGACGTAGAAATGGTTAGGAGTCATGCTGCATACTAATTAAGCTTCATTACTGCATCAGCTTTTATATAGGTATTGAAGCTTTCTGGGTAACCTAGCCACTTCACCAGGTACATTTTTCTCTTCCTGTACCTTTGCTTCCTAAAATTTTCTCAATTTTAAACACATTTTTTCCTAAATTAAACCACTTTCTGCAATTCCTCGCGGTAAAAGCCTCCCGAGATCTCTTCTCCATTCAAATCTTCAACGTAATACATCATTATCTCACCTTTAGGCTCATAGCCCTAACTTTAAAAATCTCGCGTGTCCATCCTTGCTCAAAACCCTTCGCGAATTTATTTCCCGAACGTGACAGCCTTACATAGTCATTGATTTTGAAACGCGCAGAGTGTGGTGGTGTGCGGCACTCCATCTCTTCTCGGGCGCTTGCCTCTTTCTAAAACATCGTTAGGCGTTGTACCGATCGTACGATGGTGTGAACGGTTGTAGGATGAAGCCAATGAATCGAGAACGTTTATATATCTGTATGTGTTTTTATGTGTAAAATATCGGTGCATGCGTTCCTTTATGGTACGTTGAACTCTTTCAGCTAAAGAAGCCTTATGTATAGAATTGGAAGTGTAATAGCTGATATTAAACTCTGACAGCATGTTCTGAAAAGCTCCTATAAATTCTTTTCCCATATCCGTACAAAAATAGCCAGGAATCCTGTTTTCTTTCAACATCAGCGTTTTGGCCGCTTTAGCAACTGTTTCAGGCGATTTATTTTTCAGGGGAATTAGCCACAGGTATCTAGAGAATACATCTATTATGAATAGGATGTAACGGTAGCCATCGTTGTACACTGAATATCTTTGCATGTCTGTTAAATCTGCCTGCCAAATAGAGTCAATCGAGGCGGCTGTTGTCTTGGCTGTTTTAAACCTTTTTCTCACCGGTTTATGAAGTGTATAAGCATCCTGGCCCCGCAAAAATCTCTCAACATCTTTTTTCCTTACACCATAACACCTCTGTACAATCTATTAACGCCACCATAGGATGCTGGGTTAGAAATGTCATAATAGTGCTTACTTAATACGTTAGCCATTTGCGTATTTTAGAGGCACGTGGATAAGGTTGGCCGTCTACTCTCTTCTTTCTCCTCTTCAGAGACACTGCAGCTGCTGGGGGCGAAGGTGTACTCAGTTGTGACACGTGCGTGCATGTTCCAAGTCTTTTAACCTATTCAGATTACCTATCAATGTTTTGGGGACATTTATTTGTTGTAGTCTTGCTTTAATATGCCTCCATCCTGTTGGTGAGGGCCTATCCCACTTTCTCACCAGATCATGAACAATATCAACGATATTGGACCTTGTACCCTTGTTCCTTCAACAATGACCTCGCCTGTATCGGTCCACTGTATGATGGGGTCCTCACTCAATAGATTATAAAGACTTAGCCCTTTATTCCTCAATGTATGGGGGAGGCTGTTTTTAGCACATGTTCGATGTGTTGTGTTCCGCTGCTCTTTGGTTGCCAGGTCCTGTCGCTATGCTCAGCGCTACTCGAGCTGTGCCTCAGGGGAGCTCTGTAGGATGCTTATAATCTTCGTACTCATGAAGAAATTTCTGCAAAGCCTCTTGGTACAAGATCCTTTTATCATCAGGTGCCTTTTCACTGTTTAATAGGGCTAGCAACTAACTTTCCATTCTTTTAAGCCTACTTTTACGGGATTCTAGAACCGCGTCTGGACTCCTTTGTAATGAAGCATACACCTCGTGCGGAATCACAACCACCTAGTCAGTAAAGGTCCCAAAATTGAAAATAAGATGGGCAGGAACGAACCGCCTCTTTGTACAATAATACGCTTTTTCTTAACCACAGTCTGACTTTCATGGGCGAGCGTCCGTATTATGTTCTTGTCACGACGTAAGCGAGTCTTCTGAGAGGATTTCATTGGAACATTACATTTCATAACATTAAGACAGATTTCACAGAGGCATTTTAAAAAGTCAGAGTCGATAGTTTTAACAAACATTTGTTGCAATGCTCAAGGCAGACGTTGATAGATTTTTATTAATTCGCAGTATTTCTTTAGCCTACTCGTCATTCTGGAATATACACGGTTTCAGGTTCGCTTGGAAATATATTCTTTCTTAGAAGCACCCTAAACGTGTTTCGCGGGTTAAGATCACAAAGCAAATATCCATAACGTTGGTTTGTGGCCTCTTTATAAACCTCCAAAAACTCCTTACGCTGATTCGGGAACATTTGACTGGCTAATACCCCAATTTGTGACACATCTCTACGTTGCGCGAATAAGACTAGATATTGCGTATTTAGCGACAGGTGCCACCATCTTACAGAATATTCCAAACTTCTACAAACAATCTGAAAAAACTCTCCCAATAGCCAACCTGATCAAAAGTCTAATAAACCGCCAAGCACACAAATATTATATACGAAAGAAATATTACAATGCACACATAAGAATGTTAACAGTTCTTAAAATAATATTTAACCAAAGCAAACCGTTAAAGGGAAAGAATGCGGTCAAGAAACCAATAGGCCCTACGCCAACTTTCTGATTCATGAGAGCAATGTCCTTAGCTTATATCAGTCAAAAAAATGGTCAACCATAGGTTTCATTCGCTTAGAACACTTCTTCTTCGATATCCGTTTACGTTGAATGCCACATGCTGGTAATCCCGTCTTCCCGACAGCCCTTTTCTTCTTCCCACCACCACGCATTTTTCTCTTTGCATCTTTGATGATTTTGTCCCATGTACGCTTTAAGTGTTTTTTAGAGCTTCTTTAGGTTTAGCCCCAGCCATTATGTCTTCTGCCGTGCTAAGACCTGATTATATCGTTTTCCTCCAGAGATATCTGGCACCCCTCTTCAGCAAGGGGACAGCCGTACGTAGTATGGTTAAAAAAATGGATCCAAGCCCACTACCACGCTGGTATCTCACACCTCGATAGACTGTGAAAGGCTTTCTGTCAATTATAACTCAGTGCGTCGAAAGTGCAGCTTCACTGTTAAGCTCCCATCACCGAATGGGAAATTTTTTCCATCAGCGGTTCTTATATAGAGTGAGATATTGGTTATTAGATTAGTTGCTACATTCACATAATGGGGCCTGTCATATGTAATACTCATGCTCTTCCCTCTATGATTGGGAATGTGTGCAATGCGCAGCATGCATGCCTGGGTATCCCCAAGAAACTGGTGCTCCACTATATTGCTGTAAATATAGCACATGTCTGGGAGTGTATAGCCATCAACCAATTCTTCCAATTTCATCTGATACATCTTCAGCTTTGTGAAGAAGGGTATGTAACGTAAAATTTTAATCTGAACTCATCCATTTTATTTAAGTGATATATTCCAACATAATAAAACAAAATGCCCCCGAAGTTTGACCCAAACGAAGTTAAGACTGTTATGTTGAGATGCGTCGGAGGAGAAATGGCGGCAACTTCCTCTCTCGCGCCAAGGATTGGTCCTTTGGGTCTTTCTCCAAAGAAAGTCGGTGATGACATCACGAAAGCGACCAGCGATTGGAAAGGTCTGAAAGTCACAGTCAAACTTATTATTCAAAACAGACAAGCGAAAGTCGAGATTGTTCCTTCTGCAGCGTCACTCGTTATCAAGGCTTTAAAAGAACCGCCAATGGACAGGAAGAAGGTTAAACACGTGAAGCATAATGGAAACCTTTCATTGGATACAATCATCGACATCGCCAGACAGATGCGACCAAGATCTTTAGCGAAGACCCTCAGTGGCACCGTGAAAAAGTTTTAGGCTCAGCCCAAAGTGTAGGTTTTACCGTTGAGGGCCAAAGTCCTGATGAAGTCATAGAAGGCTGGACAAGTCAAGTTGTACCTCGTAAAAGGTATCTCTTTGGAAGGCTGATCGATATCGCCCCTCGGTTATAATTTTGAACAGCCCTTTGTCTTTAATATTTCTGTTAGCCTGTGATTTTAAGAATAGAGTATGTGCAGGGTTTTCTTTGTTTACGATTTCGTATACTAAATCAGCCGTAAGATTTGAGTTTTTTAAACTTTTAAACTTTTAAACTTTTAAACTAGCCATTTCACCAGGTACATTTTTCTCTTTGCTGAACCTCTGTTGCCTAAATTTTTTTTAATTTTAAACACATTTTTTCCTAAATTAAATGTCACTTTCTGCAACTCCTCGCGGTAAAAGCCTCCTGCGATTTCTTCCCCATTCAAATCTTCAACGTAGTACAACAATATCTCGCCTTTAGGTCTCATAGCCCTAACTTTAAAAATCTCACGTGTCCAACCTTGCTCAAATCCCTTCGCGAATTTATTTCCCGAACGCGACAGCCTTACATAATCATTGATTTTGAAACGCGTAGAATGTGACGGTGTTCTACGAATATCTCTTCTCACATCAGGCTCTGTGCGCGTACCTCTTTCTAAAATCTCGTTAGGTGTTGTCCCAATCGTGCGATGGTGTGAGTGGTTGTATGATGACGCCAATGATTCTAGAATGTCTATATATCTGTATGTGTTTTTATGTGTAAAATAGCGGTGCATGCGTTCCTTTATGGTACGTTGAACTCTTTCAGCTAAAGAGGCCTTATGTATAGAACTGGTAGTGTAGTAGCTGATATTAAACTTTGTCAGCATGTTCTGTAAAGCTCGGCCTATAAATTCTTTCTTCATATCCGTACAAAAATAGCCTGGAACCCTGTTTTCTTTCAACATCAACGTTTCGGTGGCTTTAGCAACTGTTTCAAGCGATTTTTTTTTCAGAGGAATTAGCCACAGATATCTAGAAAATACATCTATTATGAATAGGATGTAGCGGTAACCATCGTTATACACTGAATATCTTTGCATGTCTGTTAAATCTGCTTGCCAAATAGAGTCAATCGATGCTGCTGTTGTATTGGCTGTTTTAAACTCTTTTCTCACAGGCTTATGAAGTGTATAAACGTCCTGCTCCCGCAAAAACCTCTCAACATCTTTTATCCTTACTCCATCATTGTAAACACTTCTGTACAGGCTATCTACGCCTCCGTAGGAGTCTGGGCTAGAAATGTCATAAAAACGTCTTCTTAATATGTTAGCCATTTGTATATTTTACAGGCACATGGATAGGGTTGATCGTTGTTGTTGTTGTTTAGCCTCTTCTTTCTCCTCTTCAGAGGTGCTACCGTTTGTGTGTGATGGCGTTCTAAGTTGTGACACATGCGATTTATGTTCCAAGTCTTTTAACCTGTTCAGATTTCCTATCAATGTTATGGGGACATTTATTTGTTGTCGTCTTGCTTTAATATGCTTCCATCCTGATGGTGAGGGCTTATCCCACTTTCTCACCAGATCATGGACGATGTCTACGATATTCGATCCCTGTACCTTTGCTCCTTCCACAATGATCTCACCTGTATCGGTCCATTGTATGTTGGGATTTTCATCCAATAGATTACACTAGGCAACAAAGATTTTGTTACAGAAGACCAAATAGGTGCTCCTAGCTAATTTCGGTATGCTGATTTCAAATCTATAATTAGATTTTTTCTATCACGTCTAGATTTTGTGTAAAATGCAAATCACTTTTAGTAAAATTTTCTACCACGTCCAGATTTTGGTTTTAATCGTCTTAATGCCAGTAATATGAAACTTGCTTTTCAAGGTTAAAGCAATTTTTTTTGCCAACTATATACAAATTCGAACAATTTTGATAAATAAAATTTATCCCGAGTTGGCAACACTGAGTCAAGAGCATAGTAACGGGCAACGGCCCAACGGTCAGTCGCTACGTGACAGTCAAGCAGAACGGTTGTTGAAGCTCTCTGCTGATGAGCAAGTGACAGGTTGTGTGACTTGTGTGTTTTTATAGCATTTGTTTTGTACTACGGTGTGTATTTCTTTTTATTTTGCACATCGTAATAATTACTTTCTACGTTTTTTCAGATATTGTATGGTAATTCAAAATGGCATCAAATAGACGTGCTTGTGTAAATCACCCAGACAACTTCTGCTTTGTCTGTGGACAATATACACCTAAGCCACAACGTAGAAACATAACAACAAAGATTAAACTTGCCTACAAGTGTTATTTTGACTGTAAGTTAGGAGACCAACAGAGGGACTGGGCACCACATATTTGCTGTGCACAGTGCAATGCAATGTTAATAGCTTGGATGAATGGTAAAAGAAAAGCTATGCCATTCTCAGTCCCCATGGTTTGGCGTGAGCCGAAAAATCACTTCAATGATTGTTATTTTTGTTTGACAAAGATTGCTGGTTTCACAAAGAAAAACAAATCAAAGATCACGTACCCAAACTGCGAATCAGCAATGAAACCAGTACCACATGATGAAACAAATCCACCACCAGTTCCACCAGCAACGATAACAGACAGCAGTTCATCTGAAGATTCTGCTAGTGATATAGAAACAGGGAAAGATGGCATATATGTTCCAGATGCAAATATTTCCCCACATTTGTTAAGTCAAGCGGAGTTAAATGACTTAGTGCGCGATTTGGAATTACCAAAAGAAAAGGCAGAGTTGCTTGGTTCAAGACTTCAAGAATTTAATCTTCTCCAACCAAACACCAAAGTTTCCCATTTCCGCCATCGCCATTTGCAGTTTTCATCATTTTACTTACAGGAAGAAAACGTTTGTTTCTGCCACGATATCAGTGGTCTGATGCAAGGGATTGGCTGTCGCTATGATCCAAAAGAATGGAGACTGTTCATTGACTCTAGTAAAGCTAGCCTTAAAGCTGTATTACTGCACAACGGCAATGAAAAACCTTCAATACCTGTAGCACATGCCACTGGCCTTAATGAGACTTATGAATCGATGAAACTGCTGCTAAGACTCATCAAATATAAGGACCACACATGGAATATTTGTGGCGACCTTAAAGTTGTATCATTACTTCTTGGGTTACAGTTGGGCTACACAAAGCATATGTGCTTTTTGTGTCTATGGAACAGCAGAGATGACAAGAACCACTACAAAAAACATGATTGGCCATCTAGAACTGAACATGTTGTTGGTAAATACAATGTGAAACACCCAGCACTTATTGACCCTCAGAAAGTACATCTTCCACCACTTCACATTAAACTTGGCCTTATGAAAAATTTCGTGAAGGGTATGGATCATCAAGGTAGTGGTTTCCAATATTTAAAGGATAAATTCAAAGGAATATTGACAGATGCTAAGCTAGAAGCTGGAGTTTTCACTGGACCACAGATCCGCAGTGTCATCCACGACTCATCGTTTCCATCTAACCTAAATGAGAATGAACTAGGAGCATGGACATCTTTCGTTGAAGTTGTCAAAAATTTTCTTGGAAACCACAAAGCTGAAAACCACCGTAAACTCGTAGAAAACATGCTTAAATCTTATGAAATAATGGGATGCAGAATGTCTTTGAAAATTCATTTTTTACATTCTCATCTTGACTTCTTCCCGGCCAACCTTGGGGCTGTAAGTGACGAGCATGGTGAGCGCTTCCACCAACAGATCTCAGTTATGGAAAACAGATACCAAGGTAATTTCAACCCAAATATGATGGGAGATTATTGTTGGTTCCTGCAGAAGGAGAGCTCGTCATCCTACAAGCGACAAAGGAAGAGGACACACCAAAGTTTCACTTAAGAACAGGAATTTGCCTTTCAGTAGTAACAACAAAATACTAACACGCTTTGGGTGGATGGTTGGGCGCAGGGGTGGTAACTCCGCCAGCGGAATTCCGCTGTCTGTCTTAAGCCAGAATAAAGGAGGAAAGACATCCCTGTTCACTAATTATTTAAGTATGCTTAACATAAAACGTGGCACGGAAAAGTAGCTTAGACGGCTTTCGTAATAGAAGCGGGTGAGAAAAAAAATGAAAAATAGGGGTTTTTGGTTACACAAAATCTGGACGTGATAGAGAAATTTTGATATCAGATCTGAAATCAGCATCAGCGCTTTAGTAGGAATCAGTAGTTCACGTGTCTGTAACAAAAAAAAGTTGAAATTTGTTGCCTAGTGTTATAAAGACTTAAACCTTTATTCCTCAATGTATGTGGGAGGGTGCTTTTTAATACATGCTCGACATGTTGTAGGGCCGACTCGTTATTCTTTGGTTGTTCAGCTCTATCGTCGGACACAGGTCCTATGTCGCCATGTTCATCGTTGTCCGTGCTGTGCCTAATAACCACGGGGATCTCTGTCGGATTCTTATAATGTTCGTAATCGTGAAGAAATTTCTGCAGAGCTTCTTGGCGTAAGATTCTTTTCTCATCAGGTGTTTTTTCACTGTTTAATAATTAGGGCTAACAATTCGCTTTCCATTCTTTTAAGTCTGCTTTTACGGGGTTCTAGAACCGTGTCTGGACTCTGAACTTTGCAATGAAGCATATACCTCGTGTGGAATCACTACCACTTTCTTCATTATATTAATCTAGTCAGTAAAGGCCCCAAAACTGAAAATAAGATGGGGAGGAATGACCCTCCTCTTTGTACAATAATTCGTTTTTTTCCCCCCAGTATGACTTTTACGAGCGAGTGTACGTATTATGTTCTTGTAAGGGCGTAGGCGAGTCTTCTGAGGGGGGTTTCATTGATACATTGCAATTTATAACGTTAAGACAGATTTCACAGATGCATTTTAAAAAGTTGGAGTCGATAGTTTTAGCAAACATCTGTTGCATTGCCGGGGGCACCCGATGATACATTTTTATTAATTCATGGTATTTTTTTAACCTCTTTGTCATTCTGGGATAGACACCATTTCAGCCTCGTTTGGGAATATATTCGTTCTTGGAAGCACCCTAAACGTGTTTCGCGGATGAAGGTCACAAACCAAATATCCGTAAAGTTGACTTGTAGTTTCTTCTATAAACTTCCAAAAACTCCTTACGCTGATTCGGGAACATTTGATTGGCTAATACCCCAATTTGTGACACATTTTTACGTTGCGCGAATAAGACTGGATATTGTGTATTTAACGACACATCGCATGTATCTATTTTTTAAAAATAGATTCTGATTGATGAAGAACACGCTTATGTTAAAATGGTGGAAGAACACTGTAAATGTCTCGGCAAACGTTTTATCCATCTCCAACATGAGATCGTCAATTACAATGACTGTATGTTCATTTCCCTTTAACGAATTAGCGTCATATACGCCTTTGTGGAACAAAATATCATCTTGGTACTCGTTGAACACTGATTGATACGTCGAATAGCACCATATAACTTTATGCACAAATTTTGAGAACATCTCTCCCTTTTCTTTAATGATTTTAAGCATAAACACCATTTTACCACATTAGGGTGTGTCAATTTTAGTAAAGTCAACAATTCAAAAACTACTAATGCTCAAATGATGTCATATTACCTAGAAAACTTAGAAATATCTTTAGTGTTGTTTAAAAAAGCCATTTACCTACTTATATTTTACCATAAAGGTTTGAAAT
Source organism: Bathynomus jamesi (assembly GCA_023014485.1). Classification (NCBI taxonomy): domain Eukaryota; kingdom Metazoa; phylum Arthropoda; class Malacostraca; order Isopoda; family Cirolanidae; genus Bathynomus; species Bathynomus jamesi. The sequence goes on from JAJOZX010000349.1 coordinate 713,786, forward strand.
ATAACCTAAATATCAATGTGCCATTGATATGTGTGGTCAACTTTGGTTATTTTTGGTGTGCAGTATGGTTTCTAAGTTTCACATAGTCACAAATGCTGGAGTTTTGATTGTGAATGCACGTGTTTTTTCTCCTTTTTGACAATTATGATTACTTCGTAATGTAAATATTGTGTAATTCAAATTATTCGAAATGTTATGCGTGACCCAAACTTTCTGTATATTTTGATATGATAGATATATGAAATTGTCATTACTTTGAATAATTAAGTTTTGTACCTATAACAACACAACCTTTTATCTGAGCTTATAGGAAGATATTAAGAATTTCAATTAACTTAATTTTATGTAATCATAATCAGTAGGCCTATCCAAATTTCAATGACATTTCTTTTGTTCACAGGTCCACAGGTGTCAGAAAGAAATCAGAACCCGAAGCAAATCAAGTCGTCACCTAAGTTATTTGGTGGGGACTGGGAGGGAACTTCACCCTGCTGAGCTGCCCACAGCCAGAGATCTGCTGAGGTATGGTTTGTTGAGGAGAGAGATGAGTGAGGAAAACAGGAGGAATTACCCAGGGCTACTGGCTCAGTGGAGAAAGGCCAACGTTCTATTCACAGGACCTGTAATCAACACTGAGGTCAGGATCAAGGCTGAAGTGAAGGCACTGTGGTATGAGGCAGTGAAGGTGTCCATTGGCAATGTGAAGCTAGAGGTCAAAGATAGGTTCATGATGAAACTGGACAAATTGGTGGACATCCTGACCTGTCACTGTGTAATCAGGAGCTGCAGTGAGCTTGGGTGCAACCCTGTCTGCAACAGAGAGGTTCACATTGACTGCAGCTGCAGGAGCGAGCAGAAGATACCAGTGCAGGAGCTTGCCTTCATTAAAGGTCAGAGAGAAAAGGTGGGAAGTGTGGGGGCACACCAGATGGGTCTAGCTGATCACCCTGAGACCAGGAGACAGGAAGCAGTGCTACAGAGAAGGAAGGCCAAGGAGAAGAGGAGGAGGAAGGCAGAGGAGTCAGCCAAGAAAGAGGAGGAGGAAGGCAGAGGAGTCAGCCAAGAAAGAAGAGTTGAGGGAGGAGTCACTGCTGGAGATGGAGTTGGAGGAGACTGGAGATATACTGGAGGCGGCAGGGAGGAGAGAGGACGACGAAGACTTCATACCAGAGGCTGCAACAACTTCTTCCTTGCCTGTGGCTAAGAAGAATACAACACAACACTGAAGATATCACCAACATAGCTCTGGCTAGATTGAGACATCACACTGGGCTGAGAGAGACTGCAGAGATTGCCACTGCTGCCTGGATTGATGCTGGTCTTATCACAGAGTTTGACACAGCACTGGTGATTGACCACAACAAGGTGAGGAAGGCTCAGGAGAGACTGACTAAGGAGCTGGTCAAGAAGTTTGATGAAGAGATTAGGGAAAATGACATCACCTGTATGTTCTTTGATGGGAAAAGAGAGGACACCAAAGTGATGATGGAAGCTGAGGGCAGTGACAGGCAGTTTCCTGGCCTCATTAAGGAAGAACACTACACAGTGTGCAATGAACCAGGTGGGAAATATTTGTGGCATTTTGTACCAGAGGAAGCTGCAGAGGAGAGAAGTCATGCTGAGGTCATTGCTGATCATCTGGTGAACTGGCTAAGAGAGAGAGGAGCAGACCAGACCCTTTTGGCCAAAGGAGGTGACAGTATTAATGTGAATACTGGCTGGGAGGGAGGAGTAATGCATTATGTAGGAGGCCAAGCTTAGCAGGAAGTTGGTGCGGATTGTCTGTGACTTGCACACTGGGGAGCTGAGTCTCAGACACCTGGTGACTGCACTGGATGGCAAGACATTGAGCAACAACAAGTGGTCTGGGCCGCTAGGGAAGATGTTAGACAGTGCCACTGAGCTGGAGATCAATCCAAACTTCACGAGGATCACTGTTGGTCCTCCTCTACCCCATCTCAGTCAGGAGGTAGTCACGGACCTCGGCACAGACCAATCATATTGCTACAGAATCATCACTGCCATCAGATCGGGAGAGGTACCTCAGAGTCTAGCTCTCATGGAGATTGGGCCAGTCTGTCGAAGTAGGTGGGTCACCACTGCTCTAAGGTTCTGCAGATTGTGGATTTCCAAACATGGGCTGAAGGGTAGGAACCTGAAGAATCTGAGGATAATTGTGGAATTCATAGTGGGAGTTTACATGTCAAACTGGTTCAACATCAAGTTAAATCACAGCTGGGTGGAGGGTCCCAGGCATGTACTGTACCAGCTGGAGCTGCTCAGATGTCAGAAGAAGGAGGTGATAGGAATAGTGAGGCCTACAGTGTAGAGATCAGCCTGGTATGCACACAGTGAGGCTGTGCTCCAGGCCATGCTGTGCAGTGAGGTGGAGGAGGAGAGGAGGGAAGCAGTGAAGGGCATACTGGAAATCAGAGGTGAAGGAGATGAGGACACACAGGTAGGAGACTGCAGTGTCGGACTCAGGCAGACTCCTTACATCAACCCAGATGCCACCAAACTCTCGGACCTTATTGACTGGAACTCTGGCATGACTGAGCCTCCTCTGACCTGCTCCCTCACCACTGCTGGAATTAAGGAGTTTCTGGATAGACCAATGGAAGTTCCTGCATGGCCCTCACACACACAGTCAGTAGAGAGGTGTGTAAGGATGACAACTGAAGCAGCACAATATGTTTACTCACAAGAGAGGAGGGAGGCGTACATCAGTGGCCAGGTGGCCAGTAGGGAGCTCATGTCCGGAACAAGAGCAATGCAGACATGGCATCCTTGGCAAAGTTCAAGAAACCTATCTATATTTCTAAGTTTTAATAATGAAATACAATCAAAATGTCTTTAATTGTATGTAAGGTATGTAAAATGTAATTATATACAATAAAAAAAATACTTGCAAAAATTGCTGATTTTTTGTAAACTTCAACTTCAAATATAAGTGGCTAAGATTGGTCAAATCTGGATTTTAAAGCCATATATCGATTTAGCACAAAAATGCATCATTTGGTCACTAGTAGTCTTTGAAAATCTAAAGATTTCACTTTGCTCCCTAAAATTGACACACCCTATTACCACATCCTGTAGGACCACATATAATACATGTGCATGGGCTCGTGAACCTGATTTTTTCTACAGAATCCATCTCTACACGTCACACTCCTAAGTGGGTCATTTACAAAATATAATAAAAATTTAAGTGGTGCTCCTTATCTTCTACAGTCTATAAGGTATAGCATCATGTCCCCATCATCGATATTACAGACGTCCCTAATGACAGTGTAGTTGTTCTGACAGACTCCACCCCCGCTGCCGAGCCCACACCAGCGACACCTGTAACACGCACCAATTCAAAACGGCAGCATGCTGAAGAGCCTTCCACGTCAGGTATAAAGCGTGCCAGGAGGGCGCCGGTTGTTAGACTCCCAGTAATAGAGCCCCAACCCTCTACGTCTTACGACACAACCTCCACAATAGTAACTTCCTCAAATAAAAATGTACCCATTTATTCCTCTTCAATTCCGGGTACATCCTCCACATCAGCAGCAGCAGTTTCTCGTGCTGTAGAGGAAGGTATAACATTCGAGTTCGTGCGCACGGCCGCCTCCTGACTAGAAATCGGTATATAGTCAGGTTTGACCCTGGATCCATGTATAGCAATGGTGTTGAACACGGACTACGGCGCGTAGTTGAACGTAGTGTGGAATTTGCCCTTCAGAACAACGACGAACGTGAAGTCAGGACGAGGCGTCCTTCGGGTTCGGTTCAGACGACGGGGATGTAGATGAATTTTGGGTAGTAATACCATTCAGACGCTTGGCAGTTGTAGATAGAGAGTATATATTAGGCCGTATAATGCAGGCCTCTCAAAGTAGTACAGCCTTCAATATGGACACCTTCACTGTAGATATTGACCGTGTGTTCCGTGTTGCGGGTCATAGTGCCACCCCTTATACTCTTAACTTAAATTCTCAGGCTATTTACAGGCTGCATATAACCGCCGATCGTGGTTGCGGCTTTGTAGCATTAGTCTTGGCCCGTATGTTTACTGTACTAAATATACGGTCGCAAAAAATTTGGTTGCCTACGGTCGTGCAGCGTGCTCGTAAACTGACTTCAGATTGCAAGCTTGAGTTTGGCTGTAATATAGGTCCTGAAGAGTTGAGAAGTGTGGAGCAGGAAATGGATGTTCGTATAGTTGTATTTGAAATGGATGATCGTCGTAGGACTGTGTATGTTTTTAAAAGCAGTGTGAGAGATCGTACAAGACCCCTACTTATTTTAGGATTGTCAGGGACAACGTATCTCCCATCCGTAATATAAGGGACCTTTACGCGAGTTATGATAAAAGCCGAAAATATGGAAGCCATCATGATTTGTGTAAGTGATGTCTCGAGTTTGCGGATGATATAGTGAAACATTGTAAGGATTGCCACATGGTATGTGCGCAGTGTAAAAGTTCCAAATGTGAAAGCCGTGTGGTTGAAGCTGAGAAGGAGGATTGTGATGCATGCAGACGCACATTTTTCAATAATAACCGTTTTGAACTCCATAAGTCAATCGGCACGTGCAGGAAAATGGGACTCTGTGAATGTGGTATGTTTCATATGATGGATAATTGGGGGAATTTCAAGCATAAATGTGATGAAATTCACTGTTCTACATGTCATGAGAAATATAAGGCGAATGGAGTAAAGCATGTATGTTATATGAAAGACGCTAGGCATAAACATAGGACTTGTATAACTGTGTACTACGATATAGAAACATATAAGATTGCTGAAACCAAAGAGTTTATCCCACATCTACTGGTACGCCAGACTATCTATGATGAGTGCATGGAAGTGGAGTGTAATGAGTGTGAGTGTCACAAATGTGGTAAACGGAGAAACGTTTTTAAAAGGAATGCACACGACAGTCCCGTGAAACTCTTTGTGCCTTATATTGTCAAGTTAGCGGACAAGTTCAAAAAAGTGACTGCGTATATTCTTGCCCATAACGGGGCAAAATTTGACACAGTTCCTTTATAAGGAGCTACGTGAGCACGAGTCATCTGAGATATTTACAGGCGATCCCTTCTTATACAGATGCAAATAAGAGCATGGCCGTAACTACCTATGAGGTCACCGAGGTCCGGACCTCGGTAATTATTTCCTAAAAAAAAAAAGAGACTGAACCGTTCTCCGTGTATGAAACGCATATTACCGCTTTTCTTTTGAAAATAGGGAGCGTCGAGCGTTTTGTGTTTTGTGTTTAGTGTATAGCTTGGGTTGTGTTTGTAGGTGTCATTTTGGTCTGAATTTTGCTCGTCCCGCCGCGCTCGAAAAAAATCTGGACCTCACTAATTTCTAAACCCTAGTTACGGCCCTGAATAAGAGGTAATGTGCAGTTTAAAGACACTTTATTATTTACACCTTGTAAATTAGCAAAGCTATCCAAGATAATCGGCGTAGCCGCCGAAATTTCAAAAGAATATTTCCCTTACACATTCCTCACTAGCGAAACTTTAAATTACGTACGACTACCTCCACCCAAACATCACTTTAACTATGATTGTATGAATACAGATGAACGTAAAGATTTTGACCGCTACTACAACAGTTTTAATGAATCTAATCCTTACAATATAGCTGATGAATGTGAGTGTTTTGCGTGAATGATGTGCGCATGCTTAGAGTATGTTTCCAGGCCTTTAGAAGGATGTACATAGACCGTTTCAAATACGATCCATTGCAAGTTGCAACCACGATCGCCTCATTGTGTTTTACTGTGTTCAAGAACAATTTCATGCCTAAAGACACCTTAGCGATCATTCACAGAAACAATCCCCGCAGTTATGGGTTATGGGCACAATGCTATTTACTGGCTCATACACATACAGCAGCAGACAGGTGTATACATAAAGTATGCCCGCAACACGGGGAAAGTACCCATTAAGGTTAATGGTCGTGTTTTTTGTTTTTTGGGTCGATGGTCAAAGCGAAAACCGTGCCACTGGTGAGAGGACTGTGTACTCCTTTAACGGCTGGTGGTGGCACGAATGCCCCCGTCCTGAGTGTGGAATCGTAGGAGATATCCACGGTAGATCTTCTGCCGACAGCCTTGCCTGGACCCGCACCCGCGATCAGCTTATACGCCCCCAGTTCACTCACAAGGTCTTGTGGGAGCATGAGTATGATGCGCGGATGGAAACAGATGTACAGTACCGTGAAGAAATAAAGACGATCAAGTGTTCAGTGGTGCTGGATCCTCTCAAATGCGGTGATAATGATATAATGCGATACAAGTATTCACATAAATCTTTCACGTTGGAACTAGGGATTGTTTCCCGGGATCCCGGTTAATTTTATGTGCGGGATATATCCCGGGATTTTTTCGTTCATCCCGGGATATCCAGGTGCTAATAAATACTCTGTTTACACGATCATACATGTTGTATCATGAGCTTTTTCAGCTGCAGGACTGTTTATAACTAAACTTAGAACTCGGCTGAGTGATAAGAGTGTGAATTGTCTGTTTTCTACGTTCGTATTATAAGTCAAATTAGTTCTTTTAAATGCGCTATGTTTTGCATTTTCATATGTTTACTTGTTTTTGTGTTTTTACGAGCATGCCTATTCTTTACAAGGATATTATTCTTTACAAGTGTTGATTTTCTTACAAATAGCTGTCTTGTTGCACTCAACTGTCTTTTAAGCTAGTTATTTCACACTCATAGTTACCTAATGGAATATGTTTAAATAAATAAATGATGAAATCTTTATAATTTTTATATTAATTCCTTTTTAAAAGTATAAAAAATTTAAATACATATAAAATAAAAATCCCGGGAAATCCCGGGATCCCGGGACGAAGACAGATTTTATCCCGGAATCTCGGGATAAACAAAATGACTCAAAACGACACTCCCTAGTTGGAACAACGCCGTACACGATTCATCAGCTTATGGTTTGACTCACTCCTCCACACCTCCCGTCGAGCCAGTCCGCCCACCTGTGGTTCATAATCATCTCAGAGCTTGAACCGGCCGGACGTGCACTCCTCACAATAGAATACGATATAATAGAATACGCGTGTGTTCAGGCGTAAAACCAGTGCCATTAACTATATACTGGAAAAGACTTGTAGACAAACAAACTCTGGCAAACGGAATGTTGTTTATTTAAGTGTTGAGGAGGTGAATAGAGTCTTCGTGGTAGTTGAGAAGTAGAGCGAGGATCGCTATAAAATACCTGCAGGTGTAGGCACAAGAAGAGAGCAGATAAGTAATACCCCCTCATATGCCATTGTTTGTACGTTGTGTATAAATAACGAACAGCCATGCATTGATATACGATTGATGTGGAAGAATGCTTTTGATAATAACGTTCTTGTCCCTTCGCGAAACCGTTTCATCCTCGACAGAATGTTTGAAATCGTCGGTTTCCGCAAGCTGAAGCCTATATTAGACGCGGTGTTAAGGATATGCTTTATTTTGATACGGTTCTTGAATACGCATACACAACTCTGCTCGACGGGTTTACCGAGTGTAGGAGTGAACAAGTCGAGAATGCTCTAGAGCTGGATGCTTATTTAAAAGGTTTAGACTCTTCGAAATATCCGGACTTTGGTGCAAAGAACTTGAGCGGTACAGGGCTGAGCTCACCTACACCGTTCACCCTGAAGAATTGTATCTTTATATAATGAGCAGCTGTCGTTACGACTTAGAAGATTATGTCAACTGTCGCTATGAATTGTGAAGAAGAGTTCACGATTGAAGAGCTCGGGTCGGTAAGAATAAATCCTCGATTGGAAAGGAATGTTTAAAAACTTGTATTTAATAATGATGTGGCTAACGATGACCTCTTTGTACGTGCTTTTGAGTGTAATTCTGTCCGTGTTTAAAGATAACTTGCCAACCGAATGTAAAGTGGGCACAAAAATAGTATTGAACGAAATGAAGGCCCTTTACATCGAGTATAGGTATTCCTATAAATTGAGCGGTGAAATAATGTTAAATCGTATTTATTGCATAGTGCAAAGCAACAATGATGTAACTGTAGACTCGATCAAGTGCGAGTTTAGTGTTTTAGTTAAGCGCAGTAGAACATAAAATGTATGCATTTTGAGGGTTTTGCAGTATATTTATTTTCTATATATTTAATTATTTAATATAAATGTGTGTATATAGATTTCTCCTGTACTATTATTTTGATTATATTACATCATTTAAAACTGTGTATTTCTTATATTATTATTTTTTATTTTTTGTTTTTATTATATATATATATATATATATATATATATATATATATATATATTCTTCGTTCAACTTGTGTATTTCTTATACTATTATTATTTTTTGTTGCATATGTTCCTCGTTTAAACTGCGTATAGAATGAACTAATTTGATTGTGTATTTATTTTCTATATATTTCATGAAATTATTTCCAATAATTCGTCTAAATAAACAAAATGATGTAATGGTGTTTTATTTAATTATTTTGGTTGTGTATATATATAAGCGATATTATTTAATTATATATATATATATATTATATATATATATATATATGTAACCAAGCGGCATGTTATGCCTTCTAAACCGACTGGCTGCTTAAGACTTCTAAGCTAACTGTCAAGAATATATGCTTTAATTAAGTAATTAGTGCAATCTGGCAACTCAAAAATAATAATGTGCATCTGAGTAAGCCATTTACACCTGCTAAGCCAGATTAAGCCTTCTAAGCCAACTGGCTCATTAGGACCTTCTAACCCAAGTGCAAAGATCAACAGCTTTATTATGCGTCTGGCAGAGCCAGGCGAAGCGTGCAATGATAATGGAGGAGGGCACATTCCGCATAATCTTGGACTCAATTAGGTAGCTGTATAGAAACAGAAAGTTTTTTTACCCGTGTCTGTATAACAGTGAATTACAAAATAATGATTACAGTTAGCAAAAATCCAACTTCACCACGAGATAGACCAGGAAATTCTATACAGGACACCTATATTGATTGTACAAATAACATTTGATAAAGGTAAAATTATATTGTTCAAAATCAGGTTAATAGTTTTTTGCCCACCCTGTATAAGTATATATCGGGTGGGCAAAAAAAAAAAGGGAGACCTCGAACTTTGGCTGTAAAATCCAAAGTTATGGCCAGATTTCAATATTTTTTTCACACCCCACAACTAAGTAAATTTCCTATACGGTGAGCGGATTTCAAAGAAAACTAATGAAAATTATGGATTTATTGAACATTTCTTTATGCCACTGTAAATTCTCCATTTACCCTACTACTGCATTGTATATGCAGATAAAAAGTTACAAAGTACTCACATAGGGTGCTACCTTGATGTTAAAAAAAACTGCTCGATATATTTACCACGAACTTCTACAACCTTTTTCAGTCTAGGACGGAACTCATCTATGGCTTTATTGATTTGTTCTTGTGCTAACTCATCCCATTTTTCCAGAAGAAGCTGTCTTAAATGAGCGACATTTCTTACTTTGACCCGATAAATTCTCTGTGACAAATTTTCCCAAAGGCCGTAATCGACAGAATTTAAATCAGGACTGTTTGGTGGCCAAATTTAATACCGCTACCTGGTATTCTTTTGATATCTCCTGTTTTATCGATTTTCTTGAGAAGCTTGTCCAAACCTCCTGCAATTGGCTTACGTTAATTAAAATCGCTTTAATTATCAACTTCAACCTATGATTAGCAAGATTTTTCTGGAATATTCGCCATAAATCCAATTTTTCAGCTAAAATGCTAAAAGATGGTATACAAACCATAAAATTACCTAGTACTAACATACTAAAATTTCATGGTTCTATGTACTGTATTTGCCGAGATATGAAGGATTTAAAAGGTCTCCCATTTTTTTTTTTGCCGACCCAACAATGCAGTAGTAGTGTAAATGGAGAATTTACAGCGTCATAAAGAAATGTTCAATAAATCCGTAATTTTCATTAGTTTTGTTTTAAATCCGCTCACCGTATAGGAAATTTACTTAGTTGTGTGGTGTGAAAAAAATATTGAAATCTGACAATAACTTTGGATTTTACAGCCAAAGTTCGAAGTCTCCCTTTTTTTCCCCCACCCGATATAACCATAAATATATATAACCATCTCATATACAGCCTTAGCCAAAAGTATTAGCCACCCTACTTATATGGGTAATAGTGTTATTCCTGTTTCTTTTGAGGTTAGAAAAAAATATAAAACAAGAAGAAAGTTTCTTCTGAAATATTTTAATACCTAGTACACCCACCATTTGCCTTTATCACAGCTTGAAGGCGTCTTGGCATCGAATCGACTAATTTTTTGCAAGTTTCAATAGGTATTTTTTCCCATTCTTCAAGAAGCTTAGCATGAAGTCCAGCTTTAGACGAAGACTTAGGTCTCCGGACAACCTTGCCTAATACTGCCCACAGGTGTTCTATGGGATTAAGGTCTGGGCTTTCGGGGGACTACTCCAAAAGTTTGATTCCTTTCGCGTCAAGCCAATTTCAAGTTGCTCGAGATGTGTGGCAAGATGCATTATCTTGCTGGAATGTAATGTCACCTTTGCTTAATCCTGGGTAAAGCTTCTCCATAGATGGGTTCAGAACTTGCTCTAACATGGCAGTATACAACGAGGAATTCATCCTCCCCTGGCACAAATACAGTTTTCCAACTCCTCCAGAAGACATGCAGCCCCAAACCATTATGCTACCACCGCCAAATTTTAATGTTGGGACAATACATTCTGGCTTGTATGCTTCGCCTACTCTTCGCCTTACAAACGTTGCACCAGGAGAGCTGAAAATCTGGAAGAATCCAAGAGAAATCACTTTTTATGATTCCCTATAAAATCCAAAAGGCAGAGTATTTATCAATTTTGATGGTACAAGGAAATAGAAGAAGGGTTTCACTACTTACCTCTAAGTTACTTTCGTCTGACCAAAGTACTTTTCCTCAATCTTCGGAGGTCCAATGTTGGTGTTTTTTTGCCCATTCAATTCTCTTTTTTCTATTTGTCTCAGACAGCCATGGTTTCTTTCTGGCTTTTCGTGCCTTGAGATCAGATTCTACGAGCCTTCTTCTCACTGTTATAGGTGACACACTTTTGTTTTTTGCTTGGGATAGCTCTGCAGCTAGCTCAGATGATGTTTTTTGGCGATTTTGCAAAGATAAGCGTTTCAAAAATCGATGCTCCCGAGCATTAGTAATCCTCT